>JAATLQ010036369.1:6922-37654 GCA_013421005.1 Heliconius erato x Heliconius himera | reverse complement strand
TTATTTGTTTACGTTCTGCAACTATTTTATCTATTACCGAAAATTTTAGACCACAATGATCCGAGCTCAGATTGGTAATAATTTGTTTATCTACAATATCAGAATGACAAAAAACATTATCTATACAAGTTGCGGACGTATTCGTTATACGAGTTGGTTCAGAGAAAATATGAAACAAGTTAAATGATTTAAATAAGTTCAGAAGACGTAAGCTTAATGATGTCACCTGTAGTATATCTTACTTCTTACTACTTAAGTAATAGTGACATAGCTCTACGCTAGAACCTATTCCGTGACTTTTTATGAAATATTATATAATAATCCCTAGACTATAACATAATATTTAATGAAAAATCATAAAAATATTTCAGTATTTTATTACAGCCATTATTCGCATCAACGTTTTAAACTGTAAAATTCCATTAAGCTTCAATTACCCGTTTCTATCTGATGCGTGAACAATTAATATTACCAGGTTGTACAATAAAAATCTTTCAATTGAAGTTTTAAACGATATTCTTTGGATATTAAACTGAAATGTGGTATACCTTTGCATATTACATTCGAGTATGGAAATAAAATACTTAATAATGTTTCAAAAAAGTTTATTAAAATCTACTTTAAATTGTTCTAATCAAAATTTCAATTCAAATAGGTAGTGATAGTTTTTTTCATATGTTTTTAGAAAACGCATGAAATTTCAAGCCGCGCCTCTTGGAAACCGTCCAAGCGGCCTAACCACTAAGCCATACGTTCTCATCGAGCTCGAAATTCCTATACGATTGTTAAAACTTATTCATGTTATTATTTCTTTTCTTAGTGTCGCATCCCACTCAAAAAATGTAAAAAAAATAACTTCTTTTCATTTAAATTAAATAGCTTTACGTATTTACTCAGTTCTTTTTCTGTTTTTTTCGTATAAATTTGCCCCCAGAGATGCTAAATGTATGGAAGGTAATTATTTGCACAGCACCGTGTCCGTGTGAGGCGACGATGATGCCTCAGGCCAGTTTTAATTTTTCATACGTGACTCTACACTTGTTTAGCTGTTGACTTTTCAACACTGTACTGTTTATTGTTTTGTTCTTGAATATGTCAATTTTGTCTGTAGTCAGAATTTTGATGAGATTTAATTAGACGTACTTATTTATTTCACTTTAAAATTAAATGGAAAACGCGAATAATGTTGTTTTGTAAATATTTAATTAAAGATTAAGTAGATCTTTTAATTTGATTTTAATTTATAAGTTACTATTGGTTTATTAAAATGTAACATTTTTTAAGAGGCCGGTAGTGGTGCAGAGGCACAAAGTGTGACTGTAAAATCGACTGGTTGTGGGTTCGATCCCCACTCGAAGAAGTGAAATATTTATTTACATTTATATTTTCATTTCTTCGCTCTGGTGTCGAAGCAAAGCGCGGCGTTGAGTTCCGCCACTCAGCACACAATGACTTCAGAATTCGGAGGAAAGTGGGGAATGGAGTGTCTTAACACTAGGTTCCCTCTGCCTACCCTGCTGTGTGCGGGATACAGCGTGAAGCTAAAAAATAACATTTTTTTAGGCCTTAACGTAAGTTTTTCAGAGGATGCAATTTTATTTTTTTTAATGTGTGGGGTATAAGTATAAGCTTAAGTTTAAGTGTGAGGTCAAATCTTGGAGAAAGGGATGCAAAGAGTTTTAAGCAACCCTAAGAAAAAAATAAATTGTCCAGCCAATTACGCCAAATAAATTGTACAGCCAATTAACAAAGTCTCTAACTTTGTTTCTATTACTTTTTATCGTAAATTGGAAAATAGATAAGTTATAAACAAAATTACTTAAAATTTTTAAACGTTATTATTTTTAACGTTATAGCTTGTGTAACTTTTCATGGAAATATAGCTATTATATTATGAGTGATTATTGAGATTTATAACTTATAGAACTTCAGTAAAAAGTACAGTACAGTATACATACATAATACATACATTATGCAGCATTTTGTATGAATTGTATGAATCATTCTTGCCAAATCAAAGTGGATTTTGAAATGGATGGAATTTGGCCCCCATTGGGTGCTAGTTTTAGATACGTGGTTTTGCCACTACAAAGCAACACTGTCATGTACATATAACACTATTTTCAAATAAAGTTAAGAAAATCAGTGAATACTTTGAAGCAAAATGGAAATCATCATCTATTTTGGAAAATTACCTAAAACTCTATATAGACTAGAATACACGTATCTGTATAGGTATAATAATCGTCATACTAATATTATAAATGTGATTTTAAGTTTGTGTGTGAAGTTTTCACTCCAAAAGTACTCAACCTATTGTCATGAGACTTTGTACACATATTCTTTGAGGTATTAGAACTATTTTTTTTGAGGCCAGTCGTGGCGCAGGGGCACAAAATGTGACTGTAAAATCGACTGGTCGTGGGTTCGATGCCCATACACACGAGGAAATAAAACATTTATTTACATACGCTCTGGTGTCGGGGCAAAGCGCGCCATTGAGTTCCGCGACTCAACACACAATACTTGAACACTAGATTCCCTCTGCCTGCCCTGCCGTTTGCGGGATACAGCGTGATTTTATATTCGAATATACTTTTTACTTAGAGAAAAGGAAACAATATATAATTTTAAACGAGCGAAGCCGTATTCGAGTCTTTACTATTTATATAAACATACAAATAGATATTATTAATAAAAACGACAAAATTGTGTTTATTATTTATAATAATAAAAATAATAATAAGAGAAAATATACACAAACCGGTCATAACGTGTCATAAAATATGTTAAAGAAATGCATCGTGCGCATAAACTTAAGACACTCTATTTAGATGACACAAGAGATTTCGTCAACAGCACTCGCTACGAGAACCGTTGGATGCCTTTTTGTGATACGCTAAGTGTGTGGATCTTTAGTATTGTGGTAAATAAAATGTTCATATGTTTGCTTTTAATATTTCACATTATAATGTAATTATTGCATATCTGAATATTTTGTTATTGTTTTAATAATATAGTGGGTTGTGTTGTTTTTTTTATTTGTATGTGGTTTTTGATTAGGGTTCCGTATCACATAATGTAAAAACAGAAACTTTATATATGGATTCACTTTGTTGTTTCGTCTGTCTGTATGTCAAGAGCATTTATCTAGAGATGGTATCAGTCCGAAATTGACCTTTGAGAATAGAAAAAAATGAGCTTCAAAGTCAACGAAATCAAATTTATGCATCGATTTTGCCACATTTTGTATAAAATTCGCCATACAATAAACACATACATAGCGCTTTCGGTGGATCTACAATTATTATATTTGCATGATCAAGTGAGAACATACAATACATATTAAGGAAAAAATCCGAAAAATGAGAATTTTTAGGTATTTCGTAAGAAAATAATTAAAAATATATATTTGTAGTTCAAATTTAAGTTTATAATTTTCTTATAAGTTGTACTTCCCGTTGACCTAAATCTTGAAGCAGGTGCGGAAGCGTCGGCGGCTGAGTCCGACTCGCACTTAACCGGTTTTTATATGACAGTATATATAGTCTTGCCCATAACTTTGTTAACACTCTTCTGGGGCGAGCTACTCTCGCCCCTCCTAGCCCGGTGACGCTGTCAAGACCAGTCCAGGTCAACAGCAATAGGTCCATTCGAAAAAAAAAAACTTTGTTAACTCACACTTAACCAATTTTTAATTGACAGTAAATACAATCTTGCCACAACACCAGTAATATTCGGTACTTAAGCTTTCAAGTAAAAATCTTCAAGTGTTTCAAAGAACCTAGTGTTAAGACACTCCGTTCCCCACTTTTCACCGAATTCTGGAGGCATTGCGTGCTGTGTGCGTCACCGCCGGCCTTTGCCTCGACACCAGAGCGAAGAAATGGAAATATAAATTTAAATAAATATTTAATAACTCGAGTAGGAAACCCACAACTAGTCGCGTTTACAGACATACTTTGTGCCACTGCGCCACGACTGGCCTCAAAAAGTAGTAAAATAAATTAAAACATATTAAAAACAACACCATAATGTAAAATGTTAGCCCACGCGAACCATAAATGCTACAATTTCCGAACGTGTTCTCCTGTGTTGCACTTAGCTTGGATGGCTCTCCATCCAAGCACGTCTCTTTGTTACTTTTTTAAGATTGTCACGTATAGCGGTTGTGAAATCTTTTGTTTATATTTAGGTAAAAAAGAAAAATATCGGTCAAGTATATCTTTGTACTGACCCTGTATAATATGGAAAATCAAATTTATTATTAATGTTATTTGGAAAATAAATAAACTAATATAAATATGTAAACGCATGAAATTTGTAATTTGAAAGTTTGTGGGTGTGGATGTTTGTTCCACTTTTACGCAACAACTACTGAACGGATTTAGTTGGAACTTTTCACTCACATAGTTTATATATCAGAATAAAACTATAATTTTTGTAGTGATTTTGTATAAAATAACTATTAATAAGTTTAACTGGACGAAGCCGTGTGTGTTTATTGTTATAGTAAATGTTATTCAAAACATAAAGTTTCTTTTGAATTATCTTTAATATTATTTGAAATTATTTTTCATTTTACGGATAATGTAAAGAAACAAAGGTTTATTTAAATTAGAAAAGAAATAAGTAACGCTTCGATTTAAAGTTTGAAAAAATATATGTCTGTTTATGCGGCATAATTAAAGAATATTGTTATTTTTTTAATTATATTAAGTATCTATAAAATATTACAATTTTATAACTTCTAATATATTTATTAATAACAAACCTATCTACATTGCTGAACATCTAGTAAACACAAGACAATAACATAATTCGATAGAAGTCAAATTATTTAGTTATTCGGCAAAGTTCTTGTTTATCCGGAACTAATAGCCAACATCTACAACACTGTTTGTTGCATCTCCAGAGATTTGATGAACCAATCCCAATACGGTAAGGATATCAGTCGTTCTTAAGGTAAATAATTTAATTAACATAAAAATTAAATTAGCTTCACGCTGTATCCCGCACACAGCAGGGTAGGCAGAGGGAACCTAGTGTTAAGACACTCCGTTCCCCACTTTCTGCCGAATTCTGGAGGCATTGCGTGTTGAGTGGCAGAACTCAACGCCGCGCTTAACCTCGACACCAGAGCGAAGAAATGGAAATATAAATTTAATTAAATATTTCATCTCCTCGAGTGGGGATCGAACCCACAACCAGTCGGTTTTGCAGTCACACCTCGTGCCTCTGCGCCACGACCGGCCTCAAAAATTATATAAATAATTTAATTATAGTGATAATTTAATTGTAAATATTAGTACAAAAGTATTTTATATCATTTTAATAACATATCGTAATTTTTAGTTTCCGTACCTCAAAATATTGAGAAGATCCGAAAAGTAAGAATATTTCACAAAACACCATTACCAATCCATTCACTTACCTACAACCCTGAAATTGGTACAGGATCCTGGGCGAGATCGACTCGCACTTAACCAGTTTTTTGTAAAAATAATATCAAAATTGATTTGGGCTAGTGCCAATGTTCATGATTTAAGTTATTTTCTTGTTGATTAAACAATTTGTATTAAAAAAAATATTATGCTTACAAAAATAAAATTTAAATTTAATTTCTTTGCAATTTAATGAACATATTAAATATTACAACAAATTAAATATTGCATTCTTGTGACTTATACCCACACACAACATGGCAGAGGGAACCTAGTGTAAAACACTCCGTTCTCCACTTTCCGCTCAGTTCTGCAGGCATTGCGTGTGGAATGGCAGAACACAACGCCGCGCTTCACGTCGACACCAGAGCAAAGAAATGGAAATATAAACTTAAGTAAATATTTCACCTCTTCGAGTGGGGATCGAATTCACAACCAGTCGGTTTTACAGTCACACTTTTATGCCTCTGCGCCACGACTGGCCTCAACATATATGTAGCTTTGAATATTTGTAGGTATATTGTAAGTAGAGTGAAGGAGTAGCAAAGCAGCTGCAATCCATTAAAGCGCGAGGTATTACTAATGTTTTCTGACAAATCTCACACAGGATTATGAGCTCGTACACTTCCCGAAACAGAATTTACATTAGACAAGCCTCTTTGTGCACAGTGAGAAGTGAATAATTAATTTAGATTTGAATAAATTGCTAAATTCTTGCGTATACATCTCTAATTTCATATGATTGTATATAAATCATAAGTTAAATTAAATCTGCTTCACGCTGTATTCGTGCAGCAGTGTAGGCAGAGGGAACCTTGTGTTAAGACACTCCGTTCCTCACTTTCCGCCGAGTTCTGGAGGCATTGCGTGTTGAGTGGCGGAACTAAACGCCGCGCTTTGTCTCGACACCAGAGCGAAGAAATGAAAATATAAATATAAATAAATATTTCATGTCCTCGAGTGGGGATCGAACCCACAACCAGTCGATTTTACAGCCACACTATGTGCCCCTGCGCCACGACTAGCCTCTATATAATATCTCTAATTTCATATGATAGTAATATAATAATATGTATGAACATTTGAACATATTGTAAATGTTTTGTTCAAAATTAATATTTTACTTTGCATATTCTACTAGGTTACTACTACTTGTAAATGGAAGATACATAAAAAATGTAAATAAAGGTCTTTATTATTGTAATAGAACCCAAAATAATGATTTTTATATTTTTGTCTACTTTTCTATGGATTTGTTTACGAGATTTAAATGTAGTTTTTAAATTGGATCACAAGCTTTACTTAACATTTAGTGTTAGTTTCATTTCAATCGGTTTACAAATAAAAAAGTTATGTCAATATAAAGAGTTGTATGCGACAATATTGCTACAAAATAGATGTTTTATTGAATTATCTAAAACTATATGTATCAATTTATGGATATTGTCTTTAAAATGATAATTTTATTAGATCACAAATGTAAATGACATGAGAAAATAAATAATTTTGCTGCACAAGCGAGCGAAGCCACATGGGAACCACTAGTAGAAAATATATTTTGAATATTCTACTGATTAACACGCTAGTAAAACTGGATCCCCACAGAAGGAGATGAAATATTTACTTAAATTTATATTTCCATTTCTTAGCTCTGGTATCGAAGCAAAGTGTGGCGTTGAGTTCTGCCACTTAACACGAAATGCCTCCAGAATTCGGCAAAAAGTGGAGAACGGAGTGTCTTGTACTATGTTTCCTCTGCCAGCCACTCTGCTGTGTGCGGGATACAGCGTGAAGCTGATTTTTTTATTTATTAACACTTTCATTGATTTTATTGTTTTTTTTTTTTATCATTGAGATGAGTGTTCGGTGACATTCTCCACGTAGAAATGTCGTCGAAAGTCACATTTTACTTATTTTCATCTATTTCAAATTTTAATTTTTACTATAGGAATTAAATTGGGATTTCCGCAATTCTGAACGTCAACCACCTCATTAGGGTCTTTCGTTGGTGAGCTACTACAGATCGTGGGAGTTCAGATTTTAAACGGATTTGTTCGACGTGTAATTTTAATATATTACTTGACAATATTTACACGAAACCATATTTTTAGGGTTCTGTACCTCGAAATGTATTAACGGAACCCTTATAGGATCACTCTGTTGTCCGTCTGTTAAGATCGTTTTTCTCAGAAACTCGTGGAGTTGATCAAGCTGAAACTTTACTGTCCCTTGGAACTGTGAAAAAATCAAACATCTAAGCCAAGAAAAATTATAAGTATTGCATAGAAAAAATAAATTACAAATTTACTACTATCGTACTATTTATTAAATCTGTAGCTCACTTCATACAAAATGAGTGCATATGCCCGCAAGCATAAATTTGTCAACAGTGTACTTCCAATTGACTTGCTATCCTGAAATTAGTCGTACGGAAGTCTCGTTAAACGAGTCCGACTCGCACTTAACCGTTTTTTTATTCATATAAGCAGTTTTATTATTACATTTCCCAAAATTATTATTATAGTTAATAGCTAACGACTAAAACGAACAGCCTCATTCAGCCATTACGCACAGCCACACTATTGTAGTAAAGTACAACGAAAAGCCAAAATATACCATACAAAATTAATTTATAACATAATATCATTGTTTAGAACCACTATACAGCTGTTAACACCAATTGAGTCGGATCTGAATAATCTCATAATAAATCTATTTTGGCAAATTATGCTAGTTTAGGGCAACTGTAGTCTGATGTTATATGAAATGTCAACATTATTGTATCCTGGTCCTGAAAATCTTTAGGTAGAAAATCAAATCAAAAAATTCAAATCAGCTTCACGCTGTATCCCGCACACAGCAAGGTAGGCAGAGGGAACCTAGTGTTTAGACACTCCGTGCTCCACTTTCTGCCGAATTCTGGAGGCAATGCGTGTTGAGTGGCAGAACTCAATGCCGCGCTTAGCCTTGACACCAGAGCGAAGAAATGAAAATATAAATTTTCAAGTAAATATTTCATCTCCGCGAGTGGGGATCGAACCCACAACCAGTCCATTTTACAGTCACACTTCGCGCCGCTGCGCCACGACTGGCCTCAGGTAGAAATGTTATATAAATCATGGTTTCAGGTTGTGGTGCAGGTAAAAGCGTGTGACTGTATACGCGACGGTTGTGGGTTTAATACTCACTTGGGGGAATGAATTATCATTTATAAGGTAATATTTTCTTAGCTCTGGTACCAAGGCAAAGCACGGCGTTGAATTCTTAAAAAATCGGTGGAAAGTAGGGAACGAAGTGATTTAACACTGGGTTCCCTCTGCCTACTCTGTTATATGCCGAATACAGAGTCAAGCACATTGACAATAGTTATATAAATAGTAGTAAATTAAACAGTACATCCATGTCTTTTCTAATACTTTTAATTATACGAAATACACGTATTGACAAGGCGTAATATAGTATAGTACTCTAATGAAAAAAAACCTATCAAAAAAAAATATAACTCTGTTTGACTTAGTTTGCTTACCATTTGTAAAACTTTTAGCTTGAACCAAATTTTACGACAAAATTTTAGAAACCACCCCAAAATTAAACTCTTTCAGCAGCTTGTGCCAAAACGTCGCTTTACTTCGCTTAGGTAAAAATGGTATAAAAAAAATTAAGTTACAACACAAATATGTCTTCGCTTTTTCACAGAGGTGCACTTCAAGCGAAATATTTAATTATTCTACTCGCGTTCAAGTTTTATTTTAGTCTTATTTTTATGCATTTCAGAGCATCCATCTTGTAACAACGTGACAAAAATGAGGTGAAAATAAGATGTAGTAAAAACGTGAGACGAAATCGAAATTGTTTCTAAAACTAAAATATAGGGCTGTTTTCTTTCGCTTATGTATCGTATCGTTGTCGGATTTTATTGCAATATATTTGTAAGATTCTTCTTAGGACTTTTCAACATACTACTATTAGATAGGTTTGTAAGCTGCCACTAATAAAGTATGTAATTAAAATTCTTAAAAATCTTAATTTCACTTACTTCTAATTATTTTATCATCATCATCATTATCATCATATAGAAACTTGGTAATTATGCAAATATCAGCTGACAATAATATAATATGGATCTGGTCTCGTAATGGAGACGATCCCGAACAGAATCTGTTTATAGATATAAAAAAATCTATTTTTATTTTTGACCTATCTTCAAAATGATTAAGATATCAAACATTTAAGTATGGCGTTCACGGCCAAATCTGGCTAAGCGTGAGACGTGATGCTGTATCTTGCCAGTCGGCGCTTGTTAGTGTGATTAACTGTATCATGGATACTAATATTTTTTTTATCAATTTCACGCTGTATCTCGGAGCTAGTGTTAAGACACACCGTTTCCCACTTTCTACCGAATTCTGGAGGCGTTGTGTGTTGAGTGGCAGAACTCAACGCCGCGCTTTGCCTCGACACCAGAGCGAAGAAATGGAAATATAAATTTAAATAAATATTTCATTTCCTCGAGTGGGGATCGAACCCACAACCAGTCGGTTTTTCAGTCAAACTTTGTACCGCTGCGCCACGATTAATATTTATGTAAAAAATACCTTCGAACAGTGAAAAAGCGCCTGATTGTAAATGCGATGATTGTGGATTAGAACTAGATTAGGGATAATGTAAACACTTGTAAGGCAATTTCTAATTATTGCATCCAATAATCAATATCATCCAGATATTATTACTATTTTCTTTTTATTATCGAAAAAAAATAGAATGTTTACAGAATTTTCTGCAAACTAAATTTTTGATTTCATTAATAGAAATAACGACCTTCTAAGCATCATAATAGAAATTTTAATTAGACAAAACTGAACATTAATTCTGGATATTCAAGCTCAGGAAATGGAAATGAAATATTAATTATATACTAAAAGCCTGCCCAAGCTACTCCCAAGCGGGAATAGTATTCATATAAAAATCATGATTTAGATACCATAAAACTATACTTATGTTTTTGGATTATTGGTAATTTTAAAATCTAATATTTTTATTAATACTTTTTAATTTTTAACGACAGTATTGAGTTATTGAGAAGAACAAAATAGTTAAAATCGCTTTAGTCCTTTTAAAAAGGAACTATTTGAGTTCGTTGAATTTTTTTGGGTTTTTTTTAGTATAACTTAAATTTATTATAGTTCATTTAAATCGGCCCAAGGATTTCACTCAGCGCTTCTCAAAGTTATAATCTTTTATTTCCCTAATAATCGCCCTGAAGTACTTAAAAAAGCATCAAAAGTACATAATTTACATAGAATTATATTACCATACAGACGTAACCATTACATTCTGATATATAGTTATTCAAATGGTATTTCCCACCCAAATGTAATCCTCGTGCCTGACCCAGTTTCAAGTATTCGCAAATTGTGACAAAGTAAACAAGCATCGCGTTAAAACCCTATACGTTTCTACATTGTACGTACAAACACACAAGTGTATACAGCATCATGTCTAAATGAGGATCATAATATTAGTAAAACAAGGAATACAATCATATCTCGAGAACCTAAGAAATGATTGTTGATATAACTAAATATTTAATACCTCTTATGTTACTAATAGATTTAGAAAATTTATAAAGTACTACTTATCATCATGTAAAAATATTTTAATGGTGCAATGTAAATTAAGAGATAATTGCAAAATTTTTGATTTTGGATTTGAACTCCTTTAATGTTTTTATTATCATTTGTTGGTCAGACAAATTGTTGAGAGGCCAGTCGTGGCGCAGCGGCACGAGGTGTGACTGTAAAACCGACTGGTTGTAAGTTCGATCCCCACTCGAGAAGATGAAATATTTACTTAAATTTATATTTCCATATAGCCGAGAAGTCAGAATGAACCTATTGTTAAAGACAGTCCTTTCCCTACTTTCCACCGAATTTTCGAGGCATTGCGTGTTGAGAATGAACCAGAATGAAGAAATTAAAATAAATAATAAATCAAAATCTCGTATAAAGCAGAGTAGTCCGAGGGAACCTAGTGCTAAGGAGTGTTTTAACACTAGGTTCCCTCGGACACTTAACGTCTGTCGTTTCTCATTAAATCTTAGTGCCTTTCTCCACTTTCTGCCGAATTTTGAGACATTACGTGTTCAGCTGAATGACGAAACTCACAGCCGTGCTTTGCCTTGTTAGAGCATAGAAATGAAAATATTAATAGATAACAATTCATTTACCCAGAATGAGAATCGAACCCACAACCATCTTGCTTGCTTAAAAAAATACTTTTCTGCTGTCACACGTTTCAATGGTTTAAAACAGCCGTAATAATCCAATGGTAAGCTGTGAATAATGTAGCTATCTATAGTGGCGTGTCGTTCGGCACGAAGTGTGCTCGCGTGATACTCCACATTGTTTACCTTTTGTGTTTGTGATGGGGAGTTTTGGCGCTTTTAGTAGCCCGTTTCGCTTCACCCCCGACGGTAAACGCTGGCAGAATCAACAAAAATGACGTTTCGAGTGGCCCAGGGGGACTCCCCCGTGAGAATTATTCAACTTTTGTGAGACAGAACATATAATTTATACATGTATTTTAGTATGTTTTAGTAAATATTTGTTTAATTACGTAAAAGAAATTTAATACGGCTTATTAGCTTACTGGAATTTTTAAATTATTTATTGTTAGCAAGGTTTCAGAGCGGAAATATATGGGTTTTTTTTGTATAATTTTTGTTTATTTATTATTTTGGGACTTTTTATTATTATAAGACCTGACATAAAATTATATATAAGCCGTCGTGGCGCAGTGGTAAAAGCGTGTGACTGTAAACGCAACGGTAGTGGGTTTGAGTCCCACTCGAGATAATTTTATCTTAATATTATCATTCTTTCGCTCTGGTGTCAAGACAGATCGCGGCGTTGAGTTCCATCTCGCAACACGCAATGCCTCATGAATTCGGCGTAAGTGGCGAACAGAGTGTCTTTACAAACTCCCTCTTTCTACCCTGCTGTGTGCAGGATACAGCTTGAAGATAACAAAAAAAAGAAAACATAAAATATAAAGAGGCCGGTCGTGGCGCAGCGGCACGAGGTGTGACTGCAAATCGACTGGTTGTGGGTTCGATCCCCACTCGAGGAGGTGAAATATTTACTTAAATTTATATTTCCATTTCTTCGCTCTGGTGTCGAGGTTAAGCGCGGCGTTGAGTTCTGCCACTCAACACGCAATGCCTCCAGAATCCGGCAGAAAGTGGGGAACGGAGTGTCTTAACACTAGGTTCCCTCTGCCTACCCTGCTGTGTGCGGGATACAGCGTGAAGCTAATTTAATTTATTTTTTTATTTTTATAAAATATAAACTAAAATTAAAGCATAATTCAAATTAACCTCCTTATATAAATAATTTGTTTATTCCATCCCTTATTTCCAACATAATGTCATGAAATTTATACTTGTAGTATACAAAAGTAATATTCATCGGCCGATATCGATTTCAGCTATGGGCGCGTGTAGAACAATTTAAATTGAGTTCGTGATTAAATTAAATAAAAAAAAAAAAAATTAAATATCTATTCCCTATTTTAGACACACATGATCTCTACGTAACTTTCATTATACCGAAAGAGAAGCTAGTGATAAATCACTCCGTTAGTCACAATAAGAATAAGAGATTGCCTGCAAGGTTTGTTTGTCATTAAATCTTAGAGTTTCTTTTTTTATTAAATCTGAAAAAAAATTCCAAACATAACTTAAGTACTTTATATTGCATATAGATACTACCTTTACAAAGAAAACGATATTTAACTACACGAATGTAGATAGATACACAAAGCTTATATTATCTGAACTGTGCTTGCTAAACTAATGAATTAAACTGAACCGTTGAGGCCAGTCGTGGGGCAAAGGTACAAGCTTGTGACTGTAAACGCCAAAGGTTATAGATTCGATTTCCACTCGAAGAAATGTAATATTTAATATTTACATTTCTTAGACCTGGTGTCGAAGCAAAGAGCGACGATGAGATCTACCATTCAACACGCAATGTCTCCAGAATGTTGCGGAAAGTGAGGAGTGACTTGACACTAGGTACCCTCCGCTTACTCTGTTGTGTGCGGGATGTAGCATCAAGCTGAAAAAAAAACTGTTAACTATATTATCCTTCTTTTGCTACGACGTAATTCGAGTAATAAGGCAATATCATAGGAAAAATTACTATATATACAAAGAATCTACGATATATAAATGTTTGCTCAAACTCAATCATTTTGGAGAGGTAGCGGTTAGTAACGTCAATAAAATTCAAGTGCCCGACTGTCATTTCGATGCATGGCTTTTTCTATGCTAATTTGACCGCTTCCAAACCACGAATTGTAAGCTTTTTTTGTGCTAAATTGACATGTTTTTTAAAGTTACGAACAGTGATCTTTATTTTAATACAGTAAAAGTTTTATTAAATTAAATCAGCTTCATGATGTATTCCGCACACAATAGGGTAGGCAGAGGGAACCTAGTGTTAAGACACCCCGTTCCCCACTTTCTCCGAATTTTGGAGGCATTGAAGGCATTGGCAAGCAAAGAAAACATAATGTTAAAATGCTCCGTTCTGTCTTTTTGTATAAGTCTAATGACTCTAAAATAAATCAAAAATAGAAAAATTACGAATAATGGATAAAGAAAAAATATTATAACGGATGTTACGTAAACGTACAAAAAGGAAAAAAAATAGTTTAAAAAATGAGCTTCACGTTGTACCCCACGCAGAGCACTCTGTTATGTGTGGGGTACAACGTGATTTTAGGCAGAGGGAACCTAGTGTTAAGACACTCCGTTCCCTATTTTCCGCTGAATTCTAGAGGCATTGCGTGTTGAGTCAACTTAATAAACAAAATACCAATTTAACTTCTTATTTCGTATAGTAAAGCAAAACGTCAAGTCTTCGTGTGATTTAAATGTTCTCCTGCACTGATAAGGCCCTGTAATTTATTTCAGTTTGATCGATATCCTTATTGAATCAGATTTCGAGAACAAAGCTTGATATTAACTATAGAATAAATAATTAAAAAAATATTTATTACAATAAAATTTGATTCTGCTGGTTTATCCATATATGGAGTTAAATAGCTGTCGTGGCGCATTGGCACAAGAGTGTGTGTAAATGTGAAATTTTTGGGTTCGATTCCCACTCGGGGAAATGAATTATTATTAATAAATTTTATTTTAATTACTTTGCTTTGGTAATGAAGCAAAGCGTGGCGTTGAGTATAATCAATGATTCTTTCCATCATTTCATTCCATTTAAAAGAAACTTCCTTAATTTTACTTACAAGGAATACATATATAACTTATATATTTAACTTTATATATAGTCGCACGCCTGTGCCCCTGCTCCACGCCTGGCCTCCAAAAATTTATACTTATAATATTAAGTATAGCTTTACATATATTTATCATAGTTAGTTTCACTACTAGTTTCGGCAAATCAATTCTATCAAATACTGTATCAAGGCGAACAGTAGGGCAGGGGTCAGGTGCCATCAATCGGGGCTAAAAGTCGAATGGTACAACGATGGCCTTGTCTGTTACAGCTATAAGTTCTAATTTATGTTTCACTTGATTTGTGCTGATTTATTTTGAAGTTTTTTTTGTAATTTCGAATTTGTTTGTATAGAATTATTTGTTATTTAGATACAAAAAGATTTGTTTTAATATTAACTTATTTACTTAGTATCAATTTGTTAAATTTGGATTAAGTGCATAAAGGGAAATGGCTATTATTATTTCATTTATACTTAAAATAAAATTAGAACAATAATTACATAGTAGGGGTAAAAATTGTGGACTCAACAGATCGTGAGTTTGATTCCCACTCCGAGGCTTATTTATAAATATTTTCATTTCCTTGCGCTGTTAACAAGCGAGTCACTTAACATCCAATGTCTCATCCGCAACAGGTAAAACAGTATGGGTAAAAAGTATCAGGTACACTAGGTTCCCTCCGCTTAGCCTGCTATTTGTGGGGTATAGCATGAAGCTGAAAAAAAAATCAATTATGGCCTTTTAAATGAGTAAAATAAATCAGCTTCACGCTGTATCCCGCACACAGCAGGGTAGGCAGTGGGAACCTAGTCTTTCCCACTTTCTGTCGAATTCTAGAGGCATGGCGTGTTGAGTGGCAGAACTCAAGGCCACGTTTTGCCTCGACACCATAACGAAGAAATGGAAATATAAATTAAACTCGAGTGGAAATCGAACCCACAACCAGTTGGTTTTGCAGTCACACCTTGTGCCCCTGCACCGCGACTGGCCTCATTTAAATCAGTATTATCCAATAAAGATATCTATTAAATAATATTATATTAATTTCGTCAATGAATATGCTAAAAATCTTTAAGTTACATCTAAGTCAGTCCCAAAGATTATCTACTTTGGCAGCCTTAAAAGATTTCCGGATTACACCGGACCTTCAATCTAAGATTTTAGCCTCTTAGAAAAGTTTCCTGGTTCGTAATGAGTAGGTTCTCTTAGTTTCAAGTTTGGAAACATTATTATATTATATTAATTTTTCTGAGAGATAATTAAATATACTGTTCTGAAAACTGATATAATTACAAGGGCTGTAAAAATTATATTAAAAATTAAATCAGCTTCACGCTGTATCCCGCACACAGCAGGGTAGGCAGAGGGAACCTAGTGTGAAGACAATCCGTTCCCCATTTTCTGCCGAATTCTGGAGACATTGCGTGTTGATTGGCAGAACTACACGCCGCGCTTAGCCTCGACATCAGAGCGAAGAAATGGAAATATATATTTAAGTAAATATTTTATCTCCTCGAGTGGGGATCGAGAACCCACAACCAGGCCACAAATATATCAGTAATATGCCGGATATTGATTTCGTTTTGCACCACAGTCAACTGATCTGACTTTAAGCGTGATGACTGTGGGTTTGATCCTGTGAAGTGTATGCTTTGCTGTATTTTTTTTATATTATAATCTAGTAAGAATATATTGATTCAAAAAAATGCCATAGACAATTTTATTGTATCTTAGAATTGTATAAATCTGATTTTTTACTGTGTATCTTTGCCATATAGTAAAAAGTCGTAGCGCAGGGGCACAAAGTGTGACTGTAAATGCGACTGGTTGTGGGTACGATCCCCACTCGAAGAAATTTTATATTTATTTAAATTTATATCCACTTATTTGCTCTGGTGTCGAGTCGAGGCAAGCGCGTCGTTGAGTTCCGCCACTCCACTTGCAATTCCCGCAGAATTGTGCAGAAAGTGGGGTACGGAATATGTTAACACTACGTTCCCTCTACCTACCCTACTGTAGATGGAATACAGCGTGAAGCTGATTTATTTCATTTAAAATTTTAATAATTTTTAACGAATTACCTAAATAATTTATATCATAATATGTTTATTAAAAATATAAAGATACACGATACATAAGATAAAAGTAAAAATCTAGAGTCTGATAGCGACTCCATTGTGTTGAAAATCGGCCGCTTGTGTGGTTGGAGCTGAAGAAACAAGAAATTGCTGTTTTGTTTCACGATTGTTATATGTAGAAACTTTAGGTCTTGTGAGAACTGAAATGAAAAATGGACTTTAGGCTTGAGGCGTTTTTGCATGTACAATTTTTGTAAAATTTTGAAGCCAGTTTCAATATTTTCATATACACTCTGGTATCGAGCCACCATATAACACGCAATGCGTCTAAAATCCATAGGAAAACGGGGAATGGAGTAATACTAGGTTCCTCTGCTTACCCCGATGTATGCGGGATATACTGTATATAAGAAAATAAATATTGTAATCCGTTTGATCTTTTATTTTCATACATTTTATGCTGAAATATGAAGAAATATTGATCGTGGAGAAAGCATAGTAAAAAGTCCAAATCATATAGCTCTGCTCTGTAGAGCAAAATTTACATAATGGATTATCTAAATAAATGTACGTGCTAAAATCTAACACTATAATACTTGCTCAGAAATGAGCAACATATTTTGTATTTGTAGTTTAAATTTCATTTATTTTCATTTAATATATTTACCGTTCTGCACAACAAAAAGAAGGGAAATTCTTATAGGATTTCTTTGTTTTCTGTAGGTTCTCTAAGTGGTATCAAGATAAAATTTATGTCAACTATCTACAGTAGGTCTACAGTCTCGTGGCACAGATTAAATTGAATTTCTAAGTTAAAGCAATCGAAAGATACGCGTTTATGCTTCGTTTTTTATAAATCTACGTATCTACGTATAAACGTATCTACGTTATAAATCTACGTATCTACGTATAAACGTATCTTGTTAAATTTGCTTCGTAATTGTAATCTTTTAGGTACGTCCCGATGATCTAGAACAGGGATTCTCAATCTTTTCTTGATATCAAGACCAAGAATGATATAAAAGTGATTCTTGACTACTTTTAAATCATTCTTAGCAGAGGTAGCAGAGACCACTATGGATGTAGGTGTAATAAAAATAAACTGTGATAATTAAACCGAAACTTTGTCTCATTATCTCCAGTCATAAAATTAAAATCGTTCGCGGATGATATATAGGCTTCTGCGGACCAGCAGTGGTCCGCGGACCACGGGTTAGAAATTGATGATCTAGAATGATGAAATTTGGTAAATTAACAATATAAATTAAAAAAAATGCTGACCTAAAATTAGTAAGGAACCCTTGGTCTGATTGGCACTTGATTTTGTTGATTTGATCTTTCACTTTTTTTTATCAGCTTTACGCTATATCTCGCACACAGCAGGCTAGGCAGAGGGAACCTAGTGTTCAGACACTCCGTTCCTCACTTTCTTCCAAGATCTGGCATTGTGTGTAGAGTGGCGGAAGTCAACGCCGCGCTTTTCCTCAGCACCAGAGCGAAGAAATGAAAATATAAATGTAAATAAATATTTCTTTTCCTCGAGTGGCGATCGCACTCACTACCAATCGATTATACAGTCACACTTTGTGACTCTGCGCCACGACTGGCCTCTTCTGGGTTCTCTACATTTTTACTATTTAATAATTTAAAAATATATATATTTATTTGTCAACATTACAATTTAAATGCTGCTTTTCCTAACGTTTTCATAAAATGGTATAAAACAGAATAGGGATTAAAGTAGAATAAAATATAAAGTGTATATTTAAAATATTTTATACAGGAAGAATGACCGACTATTTTGCATTGTCAGTTTTAAATAGTCCGAAAAGATAAATTATAATCATTACTTTACGTCCCACGTTCGTACACCTCTCTGTCGAGATAAATATCTCAAGTTTACATGTTGTGATTTTAAAGGAATTAATTATAAAAAAACTGTATATAATGAGGCCAGTCGTGGCGCAGTGGCACAAAGTGTCACTGTAAAACCGACTGGTTGACCGACACTTCGTTTCCCACTTTCTGCCGAATTCTGGAGGCATTGCGTGTTGAGTGCCAGAACTCAACGCCGCGCTTAGCCTCGACACCAGAGCAAAGAAATGGAAATATAAATTTAAGTAAATATTTCATCTCCTCGAGTGGGGATCGAACCCACAACCAGTCAGTTTTACAGTCACACTTCGTGCCGCTACACCACGACTGGCCTCAACCTACCGCGACTATACCTACTATCTTATATAAAATAAACATTAATGATATAAAGTGTTCCTAAGGTCCTTATTAATGAATACTATTATTTCTTTTTCGATCGTCAAATCGCTTTGAAGGCTTCTTCGGTCTCATTAAAAAGTCCTTGTGTGACAGAATCAAAAGATTTCTTAATTAACGAAGCTTCAAGTAACGCTGTCATTGAATAGCTGTAAGGCATATCGTATCGTAGTTGCAACCAAATTGTTGTTTTATTATATATAGAATATGTTATTATTATTATTTTGTTGTAGTACTATATGGGTATATAGAGGACAGTCGTGACGCATGGGCACTAACTCTCATCACGCTGCCTTTGAAAAGTGTGTTTCTTTAAACAATAAAAAAAATATAATCGAAATCGTTTGGTGTTATGTTAAGTTATTCGTTCATTTAGTACAGGAGTTCCCAATGTTTTTTTGATCAAGGACCACTTTTATATCATTCTTGGTATCAGGGACCACTTTTGCATGTAGGTATAATAAAAAACTTCGCCTCACCATCCCCTGTCATAAAATTTAAATCATTCGCTGACCATATTTGGGCTTCTGTGGACCACTGGTTGGGAACCAGTGATTTAGTATTTATATTTGTATAGATTTAGTATCTTGACGCGAATTGAAAATTGCCATTAGAAGTTAAATATTATCATTGCCATAGAATTTTATTGTAATTGTAATTTTATTGTTGTTGTATTGATATAAATTTTCAAATAAATGTCTATAATTTAGCGTACAGTCCTAAACTGTTTGTGTTGTATATTATGGTTTTGGGGCTGTCGTGGCGCAGGGGCACAAGAGTGCAACTATAAACGCGACCGTTGTGGATTCGATTCTCATTAAGGATATAATTACTGATGTATTTCTTTGCTCTGGTAAGCAAAGCTCTGTACTAAGTTTTACAACTCATCACGCAACGCTAAAAATATTCCTAAAAATCCATTCACTATTTTGTAACGAATTTATTGAAATTCATTCAATGTATTCAACGTACCAATATTTTTAAAAAAAAAATATTACAACAAAAACAATTTCAACACAAAACACGAATGTTAATACAATTTTATATGAACAATATTTTTAAAACTTAATTTCTCTACAAATGTGGCAGCCATAATTAAATGGTACACTCCAAACTGAGAGTTGCAGCGTTGCCTCGCTTTGCGTTAGAGCACTACACGCGAAATGAGGCATACTTAAATGTCAGCTAAAGTCGTTAGCGTCGTCAGTCGTTGCTTTTTATTTTACCCAAAACTGTCTATATTTTCAAATGTTTTGGCAACTACAACAACATCACAATTAGTATGATCAAATTAAATTAAATTCAATTTAATGAGGCCAGCCGTGGCGCAGCGGCACGAAGTGTGACTGTAAAATCGACTGGTTGTGGGTTTGATCCCCACTCGAGGAGATGAAATATTTTCTTAAATTTTCATTTCTTCGCTCTGGTGTCGAGGTAAAGCGCGGCGTTGAGTTCTGCCGGTTCGGCAGAAAATGGGGAACGGAGTGTCTTAACACTAGGTTCCCTCTCCCTACCCTACTGTGTGCGGGATACAGCGTGAAACTGATTTAATTAGTATGATATAACTAAAAAACAACAATAACGACAATTAGAATAATATAACTGAGTAACAACATTTTTATAATTAATATGAGTGCAATGACTAAGTATTTGAAAATTTTTGTTGCGGTTTTGTACATTAAGCATAATATAGTTGTGTAGCATAAGTAGCCTTATTGAGTCATTTTAAATAATTAGATTTAGGTTAATAATTATTCAGGTTTTAAGCAAGAACTACTAGTTTTTGATGACAAAATGTTTTCTTTTTAGCTACTCGCGTATCACACATGTAGTGGCAACATACAGAGCAAAGCTACAACTAAGGCCCACATTTATAGACCTTCTTAAGATGCCGTTTTGATAATCTATAAATGGAAACGTAATCTCAAGATAGCTCTTAAGATCGATCTGCAAGTTGAGAGCGATTTATAAATACAGAGTTGAGATTCAGTGTCTATTTAAGGGGACCCATTTCGGAGAGATTGCTTGTTGAGTGGTAGAACTCAACTTATCATAGTGGGAAATCAAGATAAATTAAGTTATTTCGCTGAGTAAGAATCAATTTTTTCAAATTCCTACTTTTATGAACGACTAAAAAAGTGAACTTTAAACAAGTATTTACAATTCCAAGAGACTCAAATGTGATTCTTCCAACATTTTATATTTCACTATGGGCCGTTTCAGTCTTTATGGCGGCTGAATATCAGATTTGCTTTTGTTGTTGTAATTTACTGCCACTAAACTGCATTCTGCATTATACAATATTCTTTTTTAAAAGCAATATGGCAAGCATTGCATTCTTGTTGTCAAGGTATCTATATCAAAATATGTCTTTTTCTTATGAATGTGTGGTGATTTTGTGTAGTTTTTTTGTTTAAATTCTGTCATAAAAAATGCAATAAGATACTTATTAAAAAAACGTATAAAAATTTGAACGTAGTGGGATTTGAAACCGCGCCTCTCGGAAACCGTCCAAGCGCTCTGACCAACAAAGCCATACGTTCTTATCAAGGTACGTTGAAATTTTTATACGCTTGTTACAACTTATTTATGT
This sequence comes from Heliconius erato x Heliconius himera, assembly GCA_013421005.1. NCBI lineage: Eukaryota > Metazoa > Arthropoda > Insecta > Lepidoptera > Nymphalidae > Heliconius > Heliconius erato x Heliconius himera. The sequence continues at coordinate 15,964 of JAATLQ010036369.1, read as the reverse complement.
TGTTAGCATCTCTGTAGGGAGATTTTTACAAATTTTCACTATCCAAAGTGATTATCACGTCTTAGAATTATCGTTTGGCTAGACAGAATACTATTTTTTAATATTTTTATTTGTTTTTAATTTTTTTTTCCACTCTTTAGACCAGGGGTTCCCAACATTTTCCTGATCAAGGATCACTTTTATATCATTCTTGGTAGTAGGGACCACTATACATGTAGGTATAATAAAAATTAACTGTGATAATCAAACAGAAGCTTCGCCTCACCATCATCAGTCATAAAATTAAAATCATTCGCGGACCATATATAGGCTTCTTCGGACCACTGGTGGTCCGCGGACCACTGGTTGGGAACCACTGCTTTAGACAGAAAAATACTTATTAAAAATAATACGTTTTCTTAACAAGAATTTTTCTATTCTAAGTGCAGAATAAAACTTTAACAAATGTAAAAAATGCAATACCAATCCATGTTATAAAAATCTTTTAAAAATTATTATTTTCATTATAAATATTCCGTGTTAAATATTTCAATATTTTCTATAGTTTCTATCTTCATTCTTTTGATTTTCTCTTTAAAATATAAAGAATAAATGACCAACGAATCTTTTATATTATATTAATGTTTCTATATAAGCATAGATATTGACATTGTAATATTAAGCTATAACATAAAGCAGCTAGCATAATAGAAAAAAATATAAATTTCAAAGTAAATTAGAAGTGATGGTAAAAATTACAAAATTATAAGATATTTAAAAATGCAACTTTTCCACAAAATGAGATCGCACTATAGGCGCGTCTTCTTTGAATAAATAATAAGATAGCGCCTCGGGCGACGATCTAAGTGGTTATTTTGATGAGCCGAATAGCGGGGCCTATTTCCATTAACAGTTAAATTATATTTAATTTGCGAAATGCTCGAATTTTGTCCTTTCATTACGTATTTCGTGAGATTTATAAAGGTTTTTGGAATGTTTTATGTATATTTGCTTAAGTTTAATTAATTAATCAGCTTCACGCTGTATCCCGCACACAGTAGAGTAGGCAGAGGGAACCTAGAGTTAAGGCACTCCGGTCCCCACTTTCTGCCGTATTCTGGAGACATTGCGTGTTGATTGGCGGAACTCAACGCCGCGCTTTACCTCGACACCAGAGGGAAGTTATGAAAATATAAATTTAAGTAAATATTTCATCTCCTCGAGTGGGGATCGAACCCACAACCAGTCGGTATTACAGTCACACTTTGTGCCACTGCGCCACGACTGGCCTCAGTTTAATTAAAAGTTAATTATTTTAAATTTGTGTGGTGCCGTCTTTAGATTGATTGGTGTTTAAAGTAGGTACTGTTTTTAATGTTATAGTAATATAAGGTTGATATTTTCGCTTTATATATTTTTATTATTAATAACACTAAAAGTAACCATTTTGTTGTTCAATTATTTTTTATTAAGATTTTTTTATAATTTTGCGAACGGTCTCTTGATTCTTTGCTTTTATAAAAATATTAGCGAACCGACTGTATTTGTATGTACATTAAAAACATAAATACACTTGAACAAACAGACAAAAAAAAATTAAAATCATTATGTTAGCATTTTCCTACAATAATAGATTTTCTACTATATCTTCTAGATACAGACCGCGATAAGTTACGTTTTTCTTATATGTATAGATATATAGATATTAATTATAAGCATAACAAAATTCGATATCAAATTTTGAATGTAGCAAGATTAGAACCCGGCTCTCTTGGATTGCAGCCAAAGTTATAAGTTCCAATCTCATCGTGGTGAACTATATTGCTACAATATGTTGTTAGCGCTTGTGCAAGAACAAGTTTAAAGAGCTTCGTAGCCATATTAAAAAATACATATAATTAATACGTAGTTCCTTATCAGATTTCATGGCTTTTCTCTTATTACGAAAATGCATGTTATTGCCATGCGTAGTTTTTTTATTCTTATAGTGTGTGATTATAGGCAAGAAATGGATATAGCTAAAAAATAATCACTTTAAAATAAATAATGTTCAGTTAAAACACAGTTTTCAGTCGAAATCAAAACTTCAGCTTTTTCTTTAATTTAGCTGAAGCCTGTCGATTAATAAAGAATGTTAATAATAATAATACAAAATAAACATAAGAAATATATGTTTTTTTAACACTATGGCTATTCTTCTTATTTTCTTAATTTCGATGTTAAAAATGCATTGCACTTACAATAATTTGAAATGCAATATATAGACCCAGTTAAGTTTATTACAGCCTGTATACGTATGTATGTATGTATTATTCAATGAATATAGAAAACTTTCCTTGCCGCTTACCGCGTGTCAGTCCCCGGAAGCAAGTCATGCTTGGTAATTAGATGAATCAAATTATAATGAGCTTATTAATAACTGAGGCCAGTTGTGGCGCAGGGGCAAAAATTATGACTGTAAAATCGACTGGTTGTGGGTTCGATCCACACTTGAGGAAATGAAATTTTCATTTAAGTTTATATTTTTAGGTCTTCGCTCTAGTGTCAAGCATATACAAACACACAAACCTAAAAAAACAAGTATAAATAAATGTGCCGTGGGAGAGTATTTGAAATAAAGCTCTCCTTCTTCTCCTTGCAGATCTTTGTGGCAAATGAAGAGGCTTTGTGAGGCCCCCTATAAGTGCGAAAGCTTAGGTTAGGGACCCAATGCGCTCTGGCCTAGCTATGCCACTGACGACGACGACGATGAATATATTTATAGTAACATATATTTTTAGTAATAGTAACATATATTTTTTTATTTCCATGAATCTCCTACAAAGTAAACTAAAGTGAAATATCACTCTAATTTTATTATTCATTTTTCACCTTAATAAAGGAGCTTTTGTACTAGGGAATCCCATAAAATTTGAACAGTAAAATATTATTATTGAAATATATTAATTGATTTCCCTGTTTCGCTTATACAAAAAAGGCCAAAATATCGATTAAACTTGCATATTTTGGTGATTTAATGCTTTAACGTTTAATGTTTAATTATGTTAAAGAATAAGCTATGGTTATAAATATGATTATTAATATTGTTATAAGTCAGTTATATCTCACTGGATAGAATGTTCAAATATAAATCGTCTGTCCCTATTAACATTGTCGGATGTGAAAACTTTAACAGAAGAACACGTCAAAGTTCAGAAAATATTATTGTCTTTTAAGTATTAAAGGTCTGTAGATTTCCATTAACCTCGGTCGTATATAAAAAATATATATTTTAAACTTGATATGGCTTGAAAAAAATATGTTCTAAAAAAATATATCTTAAGACAATGTTAAAAAGGGGGAGAAAACAGACGAAATGTTTTGACTGACCTGGTCAGACAAAAAGCGCTATTCGAATCCGCAACGCAATATTTTAATTGAGCAAAAAGCAAAGATCAGTGTGTTAAGTGCGGCGTTGTATTCTGCCACTCAACGTACAATGCCTCCAGACTTCGGCAGAAAGTAGGAAACGGAGTGTCTTAACACTAGGTTCCCTCTGCCTACCCTGACGTGTGCGGGATACAGCGTGAAGCTGATTTAATTTTAACCTGTTCCAGATAAATACTCTTTTGCTTTAAAAAAAACCAAAAGTAATGATCAAGAAAAGCTTTTGTTTCTGTAAATATCATCAATTAAATGACTTAGAAACAATGGAGACAAAAAGAGCTGACGAATACAATGATTGATGATAACGATTAGCGGCTAGCTATCACAATATTAACCCTTCAAGGCTGTATACCTTATACACCTTATATTTACCTTATTATATCTAAAGCTCTTTCCTTTCTTTGTTCTAGATTTATAAAGATTTTTTTAAGCTACGATTCATTGCGAACATTAAATTTTTTTTTATTCAAAATAAATAAATAAATCAACATATAATTCATATATTATTTTAAATTGACTTTTAAAAAGATTATGTAGGTATATCTTACCCTTAAATATTGTTGTTACGGTATCAGCGTTTTTCTTCTTTTCTAATATAAATTTCACATGCCACTTGTTGATGTTTATACATGCTACAATATATAAATATTAAAAAATACCTCTACCTTTTAGTAAGTGACATAACAAGACATTTTGCGTATGCTTTTGACTTGGACAATACCTAAATAAAATCATTAGCAATCTAATATTAAATAGATTCTAAAATATCTAATATAAAAATATACAAATCGTTTGTTATATTATATTCATACATCTATATTAGAAAGTAGATATGGATTTGACCTACTTTATTGAAAAATCTTTATATATTTTTTTTAAGGTTATACGATTCATAATTATAACATTTATTATTTTATTGCAGATTTATTAATTTCAATAATAAAAAATCTAAATAAATGATTACATTTTTTTCTTATAAATAATCATATAGCGCCATCTATTGTAGAGTAGCAACATTATACTACTACGAAATTTTCATAAAAAGAAAAAAATATATATTAAATATAACTAAAAAAAACTATTTTCATTTAATATGTCAATTAGTATATCATTTGACATATTTCATGCACTTTTTGTCTCTTCTCATAATAAACTTATTGCATTATGCATTGTGCAATTTTTTAATTGTACATAATAATGATATTATTATTTTTATATTTAAATATTCTCCTGATTGGAATTGAACCCTTTTCAATAGCTTTCCAATATGATCTATGTATAATTGGCGAATGTATAAAACGTTGCAAATATAATATAGTATCATACAATGTACATGTGCCTGAATAAAAATATCGAAATGTTTTTTTTTATCTATTTTCATTTAAATACATTTTAAGCAAAAGATAAATATTTTCAAACTTGCAATGCAATGTAAAAAGTAAAAATTATTTAGGAGTAAAAATTACAATAACAAAAATCTTTATAAAACGAAAAAAACATATTTTAGTTAAGGTGAACGCGATAAGTATATTATATTGTTACACAGAAAAACGGTTCCAAGGACGGGCCGCCCTTCGCCTGAGGACTATACAAAGCTGATATCGCAGATTAACCCATATTTCTACCCTCACCTGAAGTGGATCTTGATAGCACTATAAAAATGTAGCGCTAAGCTTTTGGGGACTTTTGTTTTAAGTTCTACTAACAGACGCTAGATGGCGATAATTAAATTTAGATGATTTGTTTTAAACATTCGACTATTAAATTTATAACTTAATAATTCATGACAAAAAATGTCTTTTACACTAACAAGAAACATTCAAAACATTTATTTGATACTATTATGTAGTACGTAAATTTATCAATACTAAATTGCCGTTGAGGCCGGTCGTGGCGCAGCGGCACGAGGTGTGACTGCAAAACCGACTGCTTGTGGGTTCGATCCCCACTCGAGGAGATGAAATTTTTACTTAAATTTATATTTCCATTTCTTCGCTCTGGTGTCGAGGTTAAGCGCGGCGTTGAGTTTTGCCACTCAACACGCAATGCCTCCAGAATTCGGCAGAAAGTGGGGAACGGAGTGTCTTAACACTAGGTTCCCTCTGCCTACCCTGCTGTGTGCGGGAACCAGCGTGAAGCTAATTTAATTTAATTTTATCAATACTAAAATAGTATAATTTACACTAGTACAAATTAGTAGGTATTCATATTTAATTAATCAAATTGACTAACTGAATGAACTATACTCCATAACAATGTAGTTTAAAACAAAATCTGAGTATAAGTTCTGAATCGTTGAACGTTTCGTCGATACTATCCGTCTAGCGCCGGGAGAGGCCAGGACATCTGAATTGGAGGGCGGCGGGTGGGGGCGGGGGCGGGGGCGGGCGGCGCGCTCGGGGCCACGCGGCGCACAGTGCTCACCCGGCTCCTCGCCCACGCGCATGTCCCGCGCGCCGCCCTATCAACTACCATACAAACCAAGACTCCGTTACATAATCCCCCCACGGATATATTAAACAAATAGTGTTAAGGCTTTATTCTGTGATCAGTATTTTTGCACCATTTTTTATATGCGTAGATAAGTTAGCGTTACGTAAGCCGCCGCCGTCCACTAAGCTTCGCTTGCCACCGCTTTTGTGATATTCGGTTGTGATATTCGTTATAGGCAGGCTTTTTGCTCGTTAGTTCGTTAGTTGTCTGTGTTAAGGTGTAACGGGGTGATAGTATACGTATGTAACGGAGGCTTGAGTTTGGTCCCGTCGTCCCGTCGTCCCGTGGTCCACTTGTTGATCCGTCCGTCCCGCATCCGGTCCCGGTCCCGGTCCCGGTCCATGGTGAGGGGTGCCGTCTCTCCACCCTCGTCGTCCCAGGGTGCGATGCGCGCGTAGCGCTCCTGAGAGTGGCTCGTCACGGCTTCGCGCGCCTCGTGGCCGCGCGCCACGCCATCTGGCGGCTGCGGCGCTCCGGCTCCCAGCCCGCACACGACTCAAATGACCATGAACAGACCAACCACCTGTACGTTTCTTCTCTCTATCTTCACTCTATCTGCTGCTGTATCTTATATGTACCTTATTTGTCGCCTTCCGTTTCTTTTTCTTTTTATTTTTTTCGCACTTTCACTGGACTCAAATATCAACTAAGCAACGACATTCACAAGCTATTTTAAATAAAATATATTAAATAAATTATATTATATTAAATTTAAAAAAAATTACATTAAAGAGTCCAGTGAATTTAATTTCAAACTCAGCTTTCAAATCCACGACGCTGTTCTCTCCGCTTTTAACCCATTTCATATTTTCCCGTTCCTCTCGACGCCGACTCGACGATGCAATGCAATGCAATGTAATGTGACGATGCAATCAGAATCATTAATAAATGTTTACCTGTAAATGTGTTTTATTTGCGCTTATAAGAACCACCTCAGATGTTTTAAGTACGTGTATTTATATATGTTTAGAGTAGTTCGATGTTTAGATGTGGGGCACGTATTGAGCATACTGTGTAATATCATTAAGTAGATTGATGTTGCAATCACATTCATCTCATATTATATTTGTTGTAACTAAATATATAATTCGAGGCCAGTCGTGGCGCAGGGGCACAAAGTGTGGCTGTAACCGCAAATGGTTGTGGATTCGATCCCCATTTGAGGAAATGAAATATTTATTTTATTATTTTCATTTCTTCGCTCTCGTGTCGAAGCAAAACCATGGTGTAGAATTCCGCCACTAAAGACGCAACGCTTCCAGAATTCAGCGGAAGGTGGGGAACGGAGTGTCTTTACACTAGATTCTCTCTGTCTATTCTGCTGTGTACGGGATACAGCGTAAAGCTCTGGTAGTGCGTGAAGTTGAGTTGAGCCACTCAAAGAATGTGGAGAATGGAATTGTTTTAATCGTAAGGGGGTGTCTTAAGACTAGTATCCGAAGTTCCATATGCCTACTCTGTTATGTGCAGGGTACAGCGTGAAACTTAAAAAAAGAGAAACTAAAATATATTTCACTATATAACACTTCATTGAATATTTATAATATAAAATAAAGATTACATCCAAAAATGCTCTACAAAACGTATTATATATTATTTAATACATTTTTTTTGTTATTAAGAGAGATTTCAAAATATCAATTGAAAAGTAAAACCCAATAACCTACTAACTAAAATAAGAAATTGAAGATAAATACGATCTAATAATAATATATAGGACGACAGTTACGAAACTTTCTAGACCAATAGTATGGTAATGTATCTAACATTTTAGGTCAAGGCGACCTAACTTCAGTTTTTTCTTTTCTTATTTGATAAAATGTCGTGTCCGAATAGAATTCTTATTCTTTCTTTTCTATTTCTTTTGTGTTACTAGGCATTAGCCCGTTTTGGCCCAGGTGCACAAGGGTGTGACTGTAAAGTGATGGTTGTGGGTTCAATCCTCACACGAAGGAATGAACTATTATTAATTAATATTTTCTTTTCTTCGCTCTGACATCAAGGCAAAAGCCCAGTGTTGAGGTTCCCGTCGGCGCAAAGTGGGGGGAACGTAATGTCTTAACGCTAGGTTCCCTCTGCCTGCTATAAGCCGGATACAGTGTGAAGTTGATTATTAAATATGATTTATAGATGCCTTTTATTCAAATGAATTGTAGAAGAAAATGTTTTAAAGGGGCTTTTGTATCTTTATTAATTGAATTGACTATATTATATTAAAAATGTCATGCTGCTTAAATTACAGCATGCTATATATCAACTGGCATTATTTTTTTTTTAATATTTGCGAGTGCAGGATATTGAAGCTGAATTCTTTATAAGTCAACTTTATTATAATACTTTGGATTACAGAAATTCTTCATTCTATAAACTTATAGAATATTATAGTTGAGGCCAGTCGTGGCGCAGGGACACAAAGTGTGTGTGTGACTGTAAAGCCGACTGACTAGTTGTGGGTTCGATCCCCACTCGAGGAGATGAAATATTTACTTAAATTTATATTTCAATTTCTTTGCTCTGGTCTCGAGGCAAAGCGCGGCGTTGAGTTTTGCCACTCAACACTTAATGCCTCCAGAATTTAGCAGAAAATGGGAAACGGAGTGTTTACACTAGGTTCCTCTGCCTACTCTGCTGTGTGTGGGATACAGCATGAAGCTGATTTGGTTTTGATTTATTTATATAAAGGACAAACTTATGTTTATAGTGTACAAAAATACACCTTTTTATATACTCTTAAGTGACATGCGTATCCTGTATAAATATTTGGTGGTAAGTGAAGCTTTAACATTTCTAAGAAGATATATAGTATAGACCAGTAATGGTCACATTTATGTATAACATATTATATTGCAAAGAAAATGAATTCAAACTTACAATATTTGATTATAGCAGAATATTTAATATTTGGCCAATCTTACTGTTTCTCAAACGTAAGTCTCCACGAATTAAAGAAGTTGTAAATTCGAAAAAATAAATCAATTACAATCGCTTACTTTTCTATAGATTACCATTTAAAAATTAATACAAGAATAGCAATATATATATATATATATATATATATATATATATATATATATATATATATATATATATATATATATATATATATATATATATATATATATATATATATATATATATATATAT
>JAATLQ010036368.1:8765-37648 GCA_013421005.1 Heliconius erato x Heliconius himera | reverse complement strand
TCCAAAAGACTTCAGAGTCCAGTGAGGAAGCGAGGGTCGTACAAAGTAGTCAGAGTCAAAATCCGAGAAAAACAAAACAGTAGTCGTTGAAAATATCAAACAAACGGGAAAACATTCAAAATGTCGATGCGTTATGACACGAACGTAATGACAGAAGCAAATGTTTTTTTTTAATGTTTTTTATTTAATGGCTTGATTTTGCGATGACAAACAGATGCAAAAATGCAAAAAATCATTAGACAAGGTGTGATTGTCAATCAGCTGTCACATCTATGATTTAAAATATGATTGATTTTAATCGATTAAAGATCTAAATCTTATTTTTTTTTATTTTTCTCCACTTCCAGAATGTCAATTAATTTATCATTTGCTATTCTAAAAATTAAAAAAAAATTGTAATTTTTTAGATCACATCTCAATTCTATACGTGACGGCCCAAAAGTTTCATTCTCCTTTAATAAATAAATAATTTAATAAAAAAATAAGACTATTATAATAATTAATAACGTTATATTATAAAATAATAATAATAATAAATTTAAAAAAGTATAATAATCGCAATAGTCTTTACTATATCAAAGCCATATGGTAAATTTAATACTAGAAAGATATAAATAGATTTTTTCTAACTTAACAAACAAGCGATATGACGCCAATCTTATTTAATAAAATATTACTAAAATTGATAATAAATATCAATTAAATGAAGCCCATCGTTGCGCAGGGGCACAAGCGTGTGACTGTAAACGCGACAGGTTGTGAGTACAATTCCCACTCGAAAAAATGAAATATTTAATTTGTCATTTCTTCTCTCTGGTGTCGAGGCAAAGTGCGGTATTGATTATCGCCACATGGAATGCCTACAGTATTAGGGGATAATTGGGATGCGAAGTGTCTTAGCACTAGACGCCATCAGACTATCCTGCTTCACGCGGGATACAGCGTGAAGCAGGATAGCAAAATAAAAAAAAAATAAAGCCAAACCTCGTCATCTTCCGGTGAATAATACTTCAATGACACTAAAAACACATTATTTTTCTTCATTTTTCACATCAATCCATTCACTAGACCACTTAACTGATTATTTAAAAAATATCAAACGCAAATATTTAATAAAAAAAAAAAATATATATATATTAATAATATAAAAATTTAATTAATTTAAAAATCAAAGTGTTTCCCTAAGAGCGGACCACATCCAAGTGTTCAACACACGACGCTCTACCGACTTATATGTGGGCGACAGGATATTTAAAACAATTTTCCGTATAGATTCTTCTCCATGCGACGCGGTAGCATATATTAGGTATTATGTATGCTAGTAATAAAATAATAAATAAACTATGTTTAGTTGTGTTTTTCCTTGTAATTTTTCATTTTCGCGTATATATATGATGCAGTCATGGCGCAGTGGCACAGGGGTGTGACTGTAATGCGACAGTTGTGGGTTCAATCCGCACTCAGGTATGACTAATATTTATTAATTTATATTAAATATTTTCATTTATTCGTTCTGGCACAAAAACAAAAGGTCAGTCTTTGAGTTCCACCACCTAACAGGCAATGCCGCCAATAATATAGCGAAAAATGGGGAACGGAGTGACATAACATTAGGTCGTCTGCCTGCCCTGCCATACGCAGGATACAGCTTGAAGCTGGTTTTTTATTTATATTTATATTATGGGTTAGGGGAAGCGGTCCTGGTCTTAAGACAATTTCTTATCAGTTTTGTCACTGTTTCAAAATACAGGAGCCGAAGCATCTCTTTGATTAAATTAAATAAATGTAATTTATAGCATGTAGATCTATAAGTAAGTAACCAATATCCATATGTTTTTTTTTAATTCTTTTTTTTGGTAAGGCCTGGAAGAGATCACCTGTGGTGATAAGGCCGCTTTTACACCATTTTTTATTTGTTTTATCTTGTATCTGTTTTATGTTTAAGTGGGTGTAACAAAGTATTAAATGAATAAATAAATAAATGTTTTTAATTTTCAAGTGGCCATCATAGTGAAATATGTATGTTTTGTATGTAAGTAGATAGTAGTAGATTATTTCTTAAAAAGGGATATCAAATGTCTTCCAAATTTCTTCATATAAAAGATCCAGAAAAAAAATCATAGTTTATACGCGACCATACTGTGGAAAGGTACGATATAATATATGATTCAGTCTCTCCGTTGCTCTCTTATTACTTCTACTTTTTTATTTGCACATTACGTTATGATGTCAGAGACAAAATATATAAATAGTATAATGTAATTTTGTAATGCATGGCATAATTTTTTTTTAATAATCAATATCTTTACCCTGATACATTGAAAAAAACGTCTATAATTCCAATATAATTTATTCTCCAAGTGAGATTCGAACCCATAAACATCTTCTGAGATTCTTAAGCTCAAAATATTTATAATCTTTAAAAAAAAACTAAGGAAATCCCCTCGGTAAATATTCGCACACGACCACATTTTATGTTAATAGTGGACTCTGTAAGCAAGTTTATTTAAAAGCTGCGCATTTACCTGGTTGGTTCATGTTTGTAATTTTAATTTGCAGCTTCTTATACGTATATGTGTGTTATATGTATATTTTTATTAACTTCACGATGTATCCCGCACATGAAGGGTAGGCAGAGGGAACCTGGGAACCAAGGGTTGCCACTTCGTTCCATCGTCCCATTAATGCTAACGACGTCGTTTGATGTCCTGGGACGATGGAACAGAGTGATATCTCATCCTTCCGTTCCCAATTTTCCGCTGAATTCTGGACGAATTACTTTAATATATGAAAATTATAAATTTGTGACACAACAACACGCAAGACGTGCTCGACTACTTTGTGTATATATTAAATGTACTTCGTACTTGTAATTTTTAGAGGTTTAAATATACATATGTATATCTCGTAATAAGAGGGGAGTTATAAGAGGGTCACGACTAGTATACGGTATAGTTATACTTTATAAATAACTTTTGGAAAACGTATTAAAATTTTAACGTTTCATGACCCGCGTATCAAGGAAAACGACCAAACACTCTGACCATTAAGACATACGTTCAATCCTTTACGGTTACGAATTACATACTTATATTAAAAAAAAATCTTATCACGTAAAATGAATCAATCTTCCTGTACAAAGATTAAGGTATCGTAAGGTATCGGAAACAGGAAAACTGACCGATGACGAGGCGACCAGCTACGTGATAGCTACAACGTAAACATTTAATATTGCAAATTAAAGTCGCCTGTACGTAAGTTTATTAATTTTTTTTTCTTATATAAAACAACAGTTGGGAATTTGATTCCCATTCAGTGGAATGAATTGTTGTTTATATATATTTATATTTCATCGTTCTGCTACGAAGGTAAACTAAGTCAGATTAACTAAGAATCTTTGATAAACAACATTTGAAATTTATTTGTTAAGAAAACGTATAAAAATTTGGGCGTAGCGATGTGTATCCGCGCCTTTTTGGAAACCGTCTTGTTCTTGAAATTTATCGGTACTATTTATTCAGTAGGGAACGGAAGTGCAAGTCTTAACACTAGGTTCCCAGATTCCGTCTGCCTACCCTGTTATGTGCTTGATACAGCGTTAAAAAAAAAGAAAAAAATAGGAAAAAAAGGCGCTGAGTTCTGCCACTCAACACGCAATGCACGCAAACTCCAGAATTCGGCAGAAAGTGGAGAACGAAATGTCTTAACACTAGATTCCCTCTGCCTACCCTGCTGTGTGCGGGATACAGCGTGAAGCCGATTTATTCATATTGCCGATTAATAAATTAGAAAATCAAATAACATATATGTAGATAAGAGGTAGTTAAAAAAAGCCTATAATAAGAATGTGAATCACATTATGTGATACATAAATATCTTTGAAACATGATGTTAATTGAAGGTGATGGAACTACGAAAAAAATTTACTGGAACTAGAGGACGTGTACGTTAGAGTATTTTGAAAAGTGAAATCTATATATATTTCCTACTTGTTTTTATTGATAGTTTACAAATAAAATTAAATAAAAGTTGCTAGATTTTAGATTAATATTTTTTTTTCTTTGTACCTATTAGGTTTTTATTACTGTTTTTTTCTTTTTTATTCAAATTCAAAATATAATTATTTTCAAATAGACTTTGAATGCACTTTAGAATCGACGAATGAAATATACCGCCGACTTTTAATGCAATTCTGTTGAGAAAAGCCGGCAATAAACTCAACAGTTGCTTTTTTAAAATAACCTTTTCTTAAGACATTTCACCTTAATTCAAGACATTTCGTGTAGAGTGGTGGAACTCAACGCAGCACATTGAATTACCAGAGCATGACGATAAAAACAAACTATTCGCACTTTTTAAATATGTTTATAGTCTATTTTAAGCAAATATTAATCAATTAAATTAAGTTATTAAGAAAGTGGGGAGCGTAAGTCTCTTTACGGGAACGGAGTACCTTAACACTGGGTTCCCAAGTTCTCTTGTAACCTCTCACCTTGTAATATGGGCGCTACAGCGTGACGCTTTGAAAAAATAACATATTAACAAACATCAACAAGTACACTCGCCTCGTCCAGTTGCCTCGCAACATTATAAAATCAAAGCATACGTACGTAAAGAGGAAAAAACATAAGAAATTTTAATTATTAGAGAAATAGAGTTGAATATTAGAGAAATGTAATGATAAGATAAGAATTGGTATTTTCATATTAATTTCATATAAAAATACAATAGTCTTACAGTTACTACATGTAGTTTATCACTATGTAGAACTAATATCCATAAAAATTATGTTTGGAATGTTAACATTACACAAGGTCGAAGTTAATATCGGTGAAATCAATAGAAATGTCCAATTTATTCAGAATCGATCCTATGACCTTCCTCCATATGACCCTATGTCAAACAGCTTTATGATTATTACAGTTTAGTAACTTGAACTTCAACGTTCACCTTAAAATTATAAGATGAGCTCAGTTGTGGTGCAGCAGCACATCGGGTGACTGTAAACGCGACAGGTTGTGGTTGTGGTTTCGATTCCCACTCGAGGAAAAGAAATATTTAATATTTAATTTTCCTAAATCTGTGTGGAACAGAAGTGTCTCAGTGGGAACGGAGTGTCTTATATCAGTTCCCAAATTCCCGCTGCCTACCCTGCCATGTGTAGGATGCAGCGTGCAACTAGAAAAATACAGTTTATAAAACCTCACCAGATTCTATAAGCTCAATTTTCTATTCCTCGCATCTATCTGAATATCTCTTGAATAGCGGAATCTAACGCTGCGTTATGCTTAACAAACGCGCAAAAATTACAATTAATTTTATATAATTCTTTGCCTGAGTGGGAATTGTACCTAAAACCATCAAATATACAGTCATCGCGACAGCCTCATTAGCTTGAAGTCCTAAGTTAAGAACATACTGTCTTCATCATTATTTTTACATTTTACAAGTTTCTAGACACGTGTAAATAACAATACAATTCGTATGATATTTATTCTTTTTATAGTTTACACACTGTACTTTAGTTTGAGGACATTGTAAATTATATTAGTTGTCGCCCGCAGCTTTGTTTCCCTCAGGACCTCTAAAGACGGTTTAAGATAATCCTGCTTAATATTTTTATAACTGCTGTTAAGTCCGTCGTACTGCAGTGACACAGCATCCGGTTCTTAATGAGGATTCAATAACAAATCATGTTCACTGTCACACCCTGGTAACAAGCTCATTCCCTGGGTGTTCAGCGTTGCAGAGAACTATATAAGCAAGCTTATTCCGAAAGAATCCAGGACAGTACGCGAGGTAACTAAGAAATCGTTGATGATAGTGGCAAATTACACAGTTCCGTGGCGCGTGGCCACGGAATGGCCTACCCGCGGCAGTGTTTTCAGGTCGATATAACATGGGTACTTTCATAAAGCGCGTGTATCCCCACTTTAAAGACCGGCAACGCACCTGTAGCTCCTCTGGTGTTGCACTGGGTCACTTACCATCAAGTGACCCGAACGCTTGTTTGCTTTGTCCTTTTCCATAAAAAAAAGCTGATGCAATAAAAGGCTATTCTATTTTAAGATCTTTATAGGGATAGAGCGAGCTATTTCAGTTATAAAATATAAATTTTAGCGTAACTTTACCTCAATATTATCATAACTGGTACTCATTGAGGCTGAACCGAGTTTCTACTTCACTTTAAAACCATTTCACTATATATGCACCGACCGATGTAGAAGTCGATAGTATATTTTCTTATATGAAAAATTACTAAAATTCTTGAATGACAGAAAATGGATAATAGAACTTTACTATCTTTTCATTAGACCGTAGTAACGCTGTGGTTGACTATAAACATGAACGTGTGGTTTGGTTCCCACTTGGGGAAATGAATTAGTTTATTTACTTCCTCTGGTAACAAGACAAAAGGAGGCGTTAAGTCCCGCCCGGAATGTCAACTCAACACGGAATGTCTCAAAAATTAAGCGGTGCGTGGAGCGGAGTGCTTTAAAGTTATATTCTCCCTTCTAAGCTGGATACATCGTGAAGCTAAAAAATCTTTATACTTAACTTTACGTTGTATTTCGTTTTTGTTGTACCTAAATTTTACTTATTTCTAAATATATTGCTGTTAAGACACACCGTACCCCACTTTCCACGGAGTTCTGGATGCATTGCATATTGAGTGGCGGAACTTAACGCCGCGCTTTGTCTCGACACCAGAGCGAAGAAATGAAAATATAAATATAAATAAATATTTAATTTCCTCCAGTGGGGATTGAACCTACAACCTACCTGTTAGGTATTGTCAAACAATATCACTCTTTCATTCAGCCTACACCGTGACATTAACATATTTTTTTTCCTAATGAAACGGACTCTGGCACCCATCAGGGTAAGTAAAGATTACTTAACCTGATGTGTTGTCCACTTTTTACTTGAATTTTCATATTAAATCAACGCTACACCTAAATCCTTAATTGGAGGATATAATATTTTTATAATATTATAACATAAATTTTATAAAATCTACTGACAAAGCCTTGACTATTTTGTCAGCTCTGCTCTCGTATTTCAAGGTGGTATATTATTAAGAAAGAATTTAAGTAGTCTTATAAACACAGATCGGTAGAAAATTTATTTCTTTTTATCCTAATCTGTATTACATTTTCACAGGAGGCAGAAACTATGTAGTGACATAACTTTCCATTGTTTTAGCTTCACCCTGTGGAACCTAGTGTCAACACAGTAGTTTCTCATTTTCCACCTAACACTGGAGACATTGCGTGTTGAGTGGAGGAACTCAACGCCGTGCTTGAGAGAAAAAATGAGAATCGAATCCATCATCCACTCTTTACAAGCAAATGTGGATAAAATAAATTAAATTGTAAAACACTGACACACAAAAACACTTGGACACTGGGAAATGGAGTATGTTAACACTATGTAGGTCCCTCTACTTACCCAGACTTGAGGGGACAATCGCGAATTACTTTATCAATTAATTATAACAAGTAGATCTACCACAAAAATATTACACAAAATTCATATTTGTTTCGGGAAAATATAAAAAGTTTATGTTCATAATATATCGTTATCAATACCCTCTAGTAATTCAATTAAATAGTGTACTATAACATATTACATAGTGTTTATAATATACTTAGGTGTATAACTTTATGAATTATAAGAAAATTTGATATTATTGTTTAACAAACACATTAACGAAATGACTACCATTGACGCCCATCATATTACTATGTCTAAAAGCTATCAATAAATGTGTTATTGGAGCGATACTGTGTAAATATTTGTTTATTTGGTAGTAATCTATATATCTTTATAAATAAAAATTAATTCCCAATTGTTAAATTTTGAAAACAATTTTGAAAAAAAAAACATTCGATGAGACGCTATTTACGGCTTATGACGATATGTACGGTTTAGTTGTCTACTTTTTACTGCAAATGAATATTTTGCGACGCACTACAAAGCAAATAAAAATATGTTTTTTTTATTTAAACTTTTTTTTTAGCTTTACGCTGTATCTCACAAGTAGCAGGGTAGACAGAGGGAACCTAGTGTTAAGACACTCCGTTCCCCTTTTTCCGCCGAATTCTGTCGTGGAATTCATCGCCGCGTTTTGCCTCCACACCAGCGCGAACAAATTAAAATATGAAGTATTTATATCCTCGAATGGGAATCGAACCCACAACTCGTCTCGCTTATAGTCACACTTAGTGTTCCTTGTCTAAAATGAATTACATATATAAAAAAAACATTTATCTTTTATTAAAGAAATATACATACATTTATATAATTTCTCTACAGTGATTCAAGTTTCATTACCAATGTCAAGGCCGACACTCCGCCACTTGGTGACCTTACGTGACTGCAGACCATCCCACTTTATGACGTCACCGTGACGTGGCTATACGTTTAATATGCATATGATAATAAATATATAAATAGACATTTTAGATACTTATATAGAACAATCGTTTTTTGTTTTTTTTAAGCTTCAGACGGACTCCAGCTTTTTGAGGCCAGTCGTGGCGCAGCGGCACGAAGTGTAACTGTAAAACCGACTGGTTGTGGGTTCGATCCCCACTCGAGGAGATAAAATATTTACTTAAATTTATATCTCCATTTCACCGCTCTGGTGTCGAGGCTAAGCGTGACGATGAGTTCTGCCACTTAACACGCAATGACTTCAGAATTCGGCAGAAAGTGGGGAACGGAGTGTCTTAACACTAGGTTCCCTCTGCCTACCCTGCTGTGGATACAGCGTGAAGCTGATTTAATTTGATTTAATTTTTAATTCAGACGTAACCTGGGAACCTAGTGCTTCGACACTCCGTTACGTACTATGCTCCCAATTTACAAGACATTGCATGTCGTATCGCACAATACAATGCTAAAATTATACATTTCCACAAATGGGAACCGGGAAAGTTTTTTTTAAGTCATAAGTTACATAATATAATATATTCTGAGGATTAGTCAACAAACATAATTAATACATTATGCACATTTTGATAAAAAAAAACAAGTTATTAAGTAATTTTTGTTACCATTAGCACTATTTAAAAAATCGTAGGATAAATTTTCCTATATGTATAGGTATTCCTGTATTAGGAAAATTTTATACTAATATTATAAAAAATAAAAAAAAACCGGTCAATTGTAAGTCGGACTCGCGTACCGAGGGTTCAGTACCAGTTCTTAAATTTCAACGGTCAACGAGAAGTACGACTTATAATAGTTTCTAAATTTCAATTTAGGACATATGCAGTCATTTTTAGAGATAAAATGGTCTTGTTAGATGGACAGAAAACAGAGTGATCCTATAAGGGTTTCGTTTTTTTCCTTTTGAGGTACAGAACCTTAAAGATTAGCGGCTTGTTGCCATATTGGGCATTTCGTTTAGGTATTGTATTAATTTACATAACCAATTAAGAAGACTGGATCGTACTCATAAAAGTTGTCTATATACATCTCAACATTAAATTAAAAAGCAGGTTTGCTTCAATAAAAATAAAAATATGGTATTACCCCATCGCGAATCTTAATTGTACAGGAAAGTTCAAATTAAAAGATATTTTAAATACAAAATTGACGCGAGATAATTTACGAGTGTAGGTGATAGGGGATTTGTTCCCCATTAGGAAAAACGATATTTTGTTACTGGCTTCACGCTTTACCGCGTCTAGGCCAAAGAAACACAGTGTCAAGACACTACCTTTTCCACTTTTCGTCCGATTTTTCAGACATTTCTTGTTGAAGTGCCTCATTTTATTATTACCAAAGCGAGGAAATCACCGCAACGCAAGGCCTCAACCGTCGCGTTTGTCGTCAGATGCTGTGCCGCTACGCCACACTGTATCTCGTCATATTTAAAATAATTCGTCTTCTCATATCTAAGTCCATCTATATCATTTCAACATAAGTTAAAAAATACAATAAAATAAAATTTGGCTAAATACACAATGTTTTGAAATAGGTGAAAACTCGTTAATAGTAAGAAGTAAATATAAAATTCGAGAGGCCAGTCGTGGCGCAGGGGCAAAAGGTGTGACTGTAAAACCGACTGGTTGTGGGTTCGATCCCCACTCGAGGAGATGAAATATTTACTTAAATGTATATTTCCATTTCTTCGCTCTGGTGTCGAGGACAAGCGCGGCGTTGAGTTCTGCCACTCAACACGCAATGCCTCCAGAATTCGGCAGAAAGTGGAGAACGGAGTGTCTTAACACTAGGTTCCCTCTGCTTGACGTTCCCTCCCTTGCTGTGTGCGGGATACAGCATGAAGCTGATAGATATAAAATTAAGTAAGCTTGCACTATTCCTACTAATAAATTGGCAATCAACAATAAAAATAAATATTCGCAAATATTGCAAAATATTATAAAATGAAATGTTGTTTTTGTCGCAGACCTTGACAATGATACAAGACTAGTTTGGAAAATATAGATTAATAATTTAACACAACAACGTCTATTTTTTTTTCTTCTTTTTATTACATATATAATAGGTTATTATTGAAATAAATATGTATTTGTACTGCCTAAGTTTACAGTAAATAAAAATTGTAATTTTCTATTCCTTACATATTTTAGATTATTCTAGAATCTCTATGTAGGTATAAAAAGATTCACAGTTGTACCTGCAACAAAAGACAAATGATGGTTATTATTATTATTATTATTATAAAAAAAAAAATCAAAAATGTAAATTGTAACAATATTATGTAAAATGTCGTATAAAGTGTGCGGTATATAAAAAAAAAACAGCTTAACGCTGTATCCCGCACACAGCAGGGTAGGCAGAGGGAACCTAGTGTTAAGACACTTTTCGCCGAATTCTGGAGGCATTGCGTATTGAGTGGCGGAACTCAAAGCCGCCCCGATACCATAGCGAAAAATGGAAATATAAATTTAAATTATTATTTCATCTCCTCGAGTGGGGATCGAACCCACAACCAGTCGATTTTGCAGTCACACTTGGTGCCTCTGCGCCACGACTGGCCTCAATATAGCAGGCTTCATTAGCTTCAGGCAACCATATAAACATGTATGTCCGAATAATATGGAATAAATAAATATCTCTTGTGGCTTCAATTATTTTAAAATATTTGAAATATTTTAACACAGAGTTCTCTCTGTCTACCGTGCTGTGTGCGGGATAGAGCGTGAAGATAATTCAAAAATATTTGAAAGCATTAATATCTATATGGCTTCAAAAAACATTTTTTTGATAATAGTTTATATTTCCATAAAAAATATATTCAAATATTTTACACACAAAAAGCTATAACTACCGGTCATTACCTCGAATCTACAAATCGCTACTTATTTTAATAATGGTCACATTTCACGCAAGCCTAAAATGTTTTAGGGGTCTGTGGTATAATTATTTAAATCCACCAGCGGCTTCGGCCCGCTTAATCTTATTATTATATTATAGGCAAATTATATAAAAACCATCCGGAGTCCGTCGTGGCGCAGGGGCACAAGGGTGCGACTGTAACGCGACGATTGTGGGTTCAATCTCCACTCGAGGGAATGAAACATTATTATTTATTAATTATTTTCTAAAACTTAACGCAATATCTCAAAATTAAACGGAGTTATAAACTACTTTAACTTAATACTAGGTCCTCCCTACCTACCACTCTCAGGATACAGGCTGAAGATTAAAAAAAATATTTTGTTATTTATCGTAATACGTACCTACTTGTCGTACGGCGTACTGTCTTACTATTATTTATTTATTAGCTTTACCTGTATCCTGCACACAGCACGACAGAGAGGGAACCTGGAAAACCTAGTTTTAAGAATCTCTATTCCTTAAGACACTTCCGTTCCCCATTTTCTAACGAACTCATGTCTCGTTAACAGAGTGATAAAATTAAAATATTAAATATTTCATTTCCCCAAGTGGGAATCGAACCCAGAACCTTTCGCGCTTACAGTCGTACGCTTCTGCCCCACACCACTACGTACACGTATACGTTTCATTATAAGATAAATAAATTAAACATATATTTGTAAATCATATTGTGACAAGATGTGTTGATTCTAACAATAAATACTATTTTCATAATAAGCCTCTTGTAGTGTTGTCGTGGAAAATCTCTATTATATATTATGATATTATGAGGCCGGTCGTGGCGCAGCGGCACGAGGTGTGACTGTAAAACCGACTGGTTGTGGGTTCGATCCCCACTCGACGAGATGAAATATTTACTTAAATTTACATTTCCATTTCTTTGTTCGACGTTGAGTTCTGCCACTCAACACACAATGCCTCCAGAATTCGGCAGAAAGTGGGGAACGGAGTGTCTTAACACTAGGTTCCCTCTGCCTACCCTGCTGTGTGCGGGATACAACGTGAAGCTGATTTAATTTAATTTTATTTATTTTATGATATAAACATTTCGGACTTTTTTTTAAAAACGGGTTTTTAAACATGGATAAGTTGTTGAGTTGATAAAACACTAATATTTATATAGGAAAAAAACTTTATTAGCCACAAAGATGTTTACTAAAAACATTTTAACGTTTGTATATTCTAATATAATATATATTTTCTTTCCATTTGTTGGTCCGGCACTAAAAATTTTGTATTATATTCAGAGCAATGTGTTAATCTGTATGAACATAGACTAGGGAATGTATATTTAGGCTTAGTGTTCAGAGCGGCTGGTCGGTTTCCAGGAAGCGCGAGTTCGAGTCCCGCTACGATCAAATTTTTACGTTTTCTAAATAAGTATTTTTCTTTCCTAAGACACTTAAAAATTGACACTTTAAAAATGTTTAAAATGTATATTTATATTTTTTTCCTTTACTTTGTATTCCGTTTATAGCAGGGCTCAGAGAACCCAGCGTTAAGAACTTAAGACACTCGGTTCCACGTTTTCCGCCCATTTTCGGGACCTTACACGGCGGTGTCGGAGCTTAATATCGGATTTTTGTTTATCAGAACAAGGTAATAAATATAATTCATTCCCCCAAGTGGAACTCGAGCCCGTAACCGACACGTTTACAATGCTATGCCGCCTATCTACATCAAAAAATCTTTGGACATAAACACAACCATCGTATTAACTCCAGTAAGGTTGTTTTTAGCTTCATTTCGCTATACTCCGCATATACCAGAGTAGGCAGAAAGGAACTGGAAACTCAGTGTTAAGACACTCCGTTCCCATTATGACACTTTCGTGCTCCATTTTCTATCTATTAGGATCTAGTAGGAATCTTCTTAAGTATGTTAATTTCAAAACTATAAACTTATAACGTTTTCAGTCTATTATCTGATAAACAATTTTCTAAAAATAAAATGATAAAGACAAAAGGCGCCTATGTACTCTAAAATCAGTTATGTCAATAAGTCAATATGTGAAGGTTTTCATTTAATACCGCATAGTGCAATAATCAATGTAATGCCTTAACAGGATTGTCGGTAAACAGAAACGTTTACAAAGCTATGATATATTGTTTTGATGTATTACAGTAATATGTGATATACTCGTATTCTTATTTGTATATCTAGATAATATTTTAACAGCGACGCAACTCAACGCCGTAGATTAAATTTAATTGAATAATTAAATGTTGTGCCAAGCTCCATCTACGAATATGTTTCCAAGATTTACATTATAAATTAGTCATTTTTTTTGGCAGTTCTGTTAATAATGAATAATATAAATAATATACCTACATAAAAAACACTAATTATTATTATGTATTTTCTTGCCAGGTTCGCTGTATCGGTAATCAGGGTATTGACTTTTACCAATTTTACGCGGAACGCTGGTTATATGTAATTTCGACACTTTTTTGAAGTAATAGGTACTTAGGTACTTATTTCAACAGAAGGAAAGATATTAGAGCCTTAAGCAAATATATAATGTACATATATATTTGTTTTTTTGAAATAAATGAGTATGTCGTAGCGTAGTGGTATAGCTGCATGGCATCTGACTGTAAACACAATGGGTTCGATTCCTACTCGAGAGAATAAACACTGGGACCATAGTTACAAAGGTAAATAGTATAGGAACAAAGCTATCATTTTTTTAACATTTTCAGTGAAATCGCATCTTAAATAAACAAACAAAACAGGTAATCGAAATATATTTCTAAAATTTTTATCAAATTAAGTATATAAACTTCAATTTAAATAATAACTATAAACTAAACAGTTACCACAAGATTAAAATTGCATACGGAGAGAATGTTCGAGAAAAGTAATTATCTTATAAGAAAATAATGACCCCTATCCAGTCCCGCCTACCGGTTTGCGAACGCAAGAAGTTAACTGACACCCGTAAATTAGCTGGCAGCGAGTTTTATTAAGCATATACATTAAACAGATTTTATAGAAATTAATTAAAGTGGCCGACGACGTGGTGGCACAGGGGCAATAGTGTGTGACTGTAACGTGACGGTTGTGGTGTGGTGTGCGGTTCGAACCCAACTCGGAATTAATTATTATTTACTAATATTTTTATTTCTTCGCTCTGGCACATTGGTGCCTAAGGTACGGAAAAACCTGGGGTTGAGCCACCACTCAATACACAATGTCAATGAAAGTGGAGAACGGAGTATTTTAACATTAGGTTCCCTCTGCCTCTGAATTAGGGTACTTCATGGGGGATACAGTGAGAAGCTGAAAAAAATCTAAATGGCACGTTAAAGATTGTGGTACTTGTGAGCTTCATTACAGAAATGCTTAGGCATATATAATTCACTTAATGTTTATTTGCATGACCGTAGGAAAGGGGGCGGTGCACCATGGTAAATATTACATTCCCTCGAGTGGGAATGGAACAAACATCCGTCGCGTTTACATTCACACGCTTGTGGTGCTGTTCCACGACGGCCTCAAAGAGTTCCGTCACATAAAAAGGCTCATAAAAAGGCACATAAAAAGGCTCGAAAATTGGGCGGCAAGTGATGAGGGGGGGGGGGGCACTACCTTCCCCCTGCATACCCTTCTATATACTGGATACAGCGTTAAGTTAAAAAAAATCATTAATTGTGTACTCGTAGATAGCTGTTCTACTATAACCGCCCGACAGCACGTAAGGTGTCTAAAATACCCATAACATAAGTACAGAGCGAAGTAAATAAAAGTCGAATAACATTCATCTCTATAGTAAAAAAAATATTTATGCACACTAGCGATACCTTTTTAGTACATCTTTTACCTGTTTCTAAAGGAATGCGGATTCAAACAAGTTTCCTATATCGCCACAGATTATTTATTTCTGAGGTAAAATGGCCCATCATACTTTAATTCGCTCTTTCTTTATTTTTTTAGATATCATATGCAATTTGTATTTTGGATGACAGATAACTAATCTAATAATAATAATGAAGCCAGTCGTGGCGCAGGAGCACAAGTATGCAACTGTAAACGCTACATGCAGGTTGTGGGTTCGATTTCCACTCGGGGAATTGAAATATTTAATATTTACATTTCCTTGCTTTTGTAACGGAACAATTGGCATTGAATTCCGCCATTCAACATTCGGTCAGAATTGGTGTCGGTGTCTTAATGGGAACGAAGTGTCCTACCATTGAGACACTTCCGTTCCCCACTTTCCGCCGAAAGATAAAACAGATAAATGATCTTCTTTTACTTTCTTTAGCTTCTGTCTGTCGATTAAACTTAATTTCTGGTTTGGTTTTCGAGGCGCAGTGAAACAGTGCCTAATTTTAAACGTGGCAGTGGTTGTGTATTCAGTTCCTCAATTACGGCAAGACAGAACAGACAGTTGCACGGCGTTAAGTTCTTAGAGCAATGTTAGAATAAGAGTTTCTTAGCGGTATATTCTCGAAAAACACAAACGGATATTAACTATTACGTTCACCTAAACATAAAATATGATATGAATGTTACAAAATACATATTTCTTTTTTTCTTGTATATAAAATCATGTACTTATTTTCTAGTTCATTTTAAACATTTATATGAACCACGTATAATGTTATTTATGTTATTAATTATGATTTTTAACATAAAAAAAAACGACTTCTTCACTTTGACCGGATCCCATAATCAGAACGTAACCAAACTTTCATGAAACAATCCTTGTAGTGTATCCTTTTCAATAAAAAAAAAAAATATATTTTTTATCTATATATATAAAAGGACTTGTGCTGACTGACTGAGGTAAGACGCACGCAGAGCCGTAACCGCTGATGGTAGAAACGTGAAATTTGGGCAGATGTTTATTTTCATATTCTGGACATCCACTAAGAAGGGAATTTGAAAAATTTTAAACCTAAAGGGATGAAATAGGGGTTGAAAGTTTGTATGGAAAAAAAAAATAATCTGTACCGCTTTTTATAAGATTTGAAATTCAGACTCTTAAAAATATTTCTTTGAACACGTGTTTCATGGTTTTTAAGAATTCACCCCCTAAGGGTTCAAATAAGGGGTTGAAAGTTTATATGGAAAAATCTTTTAATTGACACCGATTTTTATAAAAATTTAAATTCAGATTGTCAAAAATATTTTGTTGAACACGTGTTTCGTGGTTTTTTTTAGAATTCACTCCTAATAAGCGGGCGAAGCTGCGCGCGCCCTCTAGTATTTTATAAAAGCTGAAGTAATCTGAGTTAACTTTTTATAACATCATTACGAAATTGCCGAAAGTACGTAATGTATTTGCATTTTCTGTTTTATTCTGCTCGATTATACCATTCTTATACAGGCATGTCATTAAAATTGAATTTATATTTTTTGTGCCTCGGAGACAATTTATGACTTAAAATGTAGGTACTTGTACATATATATATATATATATATATATATATATATATATATATATATATATATATATATATATATATATATATATATATATTTCTTTTCCTCATTTAGAAATGTTAACAGAGAATCGAGTGTTGAGACACAACGTTCTCTTCTTTTCGTTTTTTTTTGCTTGCTTCTTCCTTAACGAAGTAGACAGAGCTCCCCACCTCTTACGCCTTACATGCTTTGTATGCCGGTGGCTCCTCGTGTTTTGTACGTGACCTTTCCCGGGTACCATCAATTATTGCGATCTCGTAGATCAATCGAGGTCTACACTCTCAATAACCTTTTTTTCCATTCTTTCGTCACTAATTATCTCAAACTGCCCAAACCACCTTTTTAAATATAACTTCTAAAGTAACAGTTTAATTGTAATCTTATAACGATAAATATAAATAGATTATTTTACTAAATTTATATTAAATATCTGTTATATTTTTTTTGAGAACAAACTCTTTAATAACCACAATAGATATAATAATATTGAGAGTCTTGCTTTCACCCCATTTCACCCCGACCTACATTTGTATATTGCATATTTATATAGACCAGTTTATATTTATATAAAATTAAGTTTAACCAAATTACAAATATAAAACTTATAAATATCAAGAGGTCAGTTATTGACGCAGGAGCATAAGCGTGCAAATGTAAACGCTGTGGGTTCGATTCCCACTCGACGAAATAAAATATTTAATATTTTCATTTTCCTCGTTTTGGTAATGCGCGGCGTTGAGCTGCACCACTCAACAGTATGCTGGCAATGCCTCTCGAACTCGTCGGAAGTGTCTTCATAAGAATGTACTCTTCGTCTAATTTTCGAGGCATTGCGTGTTGAGTGGTAGAACTACCCACAACTGCCGTGTTCACAGTTACATACGCCACGGCGGCCATTATTTTTTTTTTATTAAGATCAACGCACTGGAAATATTTCTTTTCTTCACGTCTGACGGTCGCTACAAAATTCTTAAATGGTTAATTAATTATTGTTTTTAAAGTTGCAGTTCTTTTAATGTATTTTAAATTAAAGAAGTAATAATGTCCGCTTATCAACTTTTTTATTTGTTAAGTAAAAAATGAAGTGAAAGAAGTAATGAATAAAAAAAAAGCTATTTTAAAATTAAATTACAACAAAATACATTAAAAATAAAATTATGAAATAATTCACACATTAAATGTTGAAATTAACAAACTTCTATATTTTTTTAAATCAAAGTAATTTTAATCGCGTGATAATTATAGAATATAAACTAAAAACAATAAATCTAATGTCAACATTGTAACACACAATTGAATCATTTACTTTTATTAATTCTTTATGGTTAGTCAGTTTATTTTTATTAATCTTTTATATCATCCGGAAGACAGAAAGAACCTAGCAATACACTACTTTGACCTTCACTGTATATAAAGTTTGTAGATCTATTACGCAAAAGAACGCAATGTTACTTTGTTTCAACTGACATGATCTTTTCTTTATATAAGCACAGTCCACCGATTGAGATTCGAACCAACAAAGCTAGCATATAAAGAAAATCCAACTACATAACAATATTAGTGTAAGAGAAGATCCATATGTTAATGTATTCTCTTTTGGTTGTTTTCTTAAGTCCAGTAATGTGTGCTATTTATTATTATTCCTTAATTTCTTTGTTCCTATATTTATAGTCGCGAAAGTAGAAGATTTTTATATAATTTAGTTTTATATTTGAGTATTTTTTTAATTCCATGTGATTAAATAATAAAATGTATATAAAAGTTGAGTTATGGTTACAGTAATTCCAATTTTAACTCAACTTTTAGAAAAATAAAAGAAATGTTTTTTTTATAGTTTCTCATCGTAGGTAGTAGGACTGAAACATCATTCCGTTCTTTACATTTTGGGAACTGTTAGGAAACCATTGTAGATGAGCAATATGATTAATGTTAATAAGTATCACATTTTTTTATTTGAAAATTACTCTTTACGATTTAGTTTATATATAAAAAAAAATTGTGCCGTCGTGGTGGTTTTGATGTCCTCGCACTTAACGCCAAGCGCGGCGTTGAGTTCTAACACTCAGCACGTAACACATTGAAAATTGTTCAGAAAGTGGGGAACGGAATGTTGAGGTTCCCTCTGCTTACACTGCTATATGCAGCATACAGCGCTAAGCTCAAAAAATATAATAGTGCTAGCTTAAATATTATTTAACAACCCTTGATAAATATTAGTAATTAGTAAATTATGACTTTTAGCAAATTTGATTAATTAATAGGAAGTTGAAGTTGCCCAACACTATTCCGCTGTTAAAGGGAAATAACAACACTTCCACCGTTTGTCACAATTACAGGTGCCTTCACTTTTTATTCTCATTTAAAATGTCATTTTATAATTAATGCTAAATTTCATTAAGAAACTAGCAATTATACACTATTATAGCAATTAACTTATAAATTGTTTATAATAAATAAATATTTCGCGATCTCCAGCCGTAACTGTTTTAATGAGTAAAGGATTTAATTGTTATTCTTACAATATATATTATGTTGCAATATTATCTGTGTACTTCAATGTCATTCCATACATTTTATTCTGTTTACAGAAAAAAAACAACATTTTAAAAAATACTCGCTGATATAGTATATGCTTTGAGATTTATGTATTAAAAAAAAATCAGAAATTTCAGAGAGAAAAAAAGTTAAGATACGGAGGATATGAGGAGTCAGCTTAGCTGAGGGAATCCATAATAAAGAGATACAACGAACGAATAAGACAAAAAAGTTAGGTTTAAATGTGAACACAATTTCATAAATATAAGAACAATTTTATCCCCAACAGAACATGATTCCTCTATTTGACGGATATCCTACGGAAGAGCTAATGAATAAAGAGTTAACGTCTTGACGACCTTACTGTTCTATTTTATCGTTCTCTCTTCTATAATCTTTTGTAAGTAGTCTTTGTTTTACAAACAAAAAATTAAAAAATTACGAAAATAATAATACTGTTGTAATCCACGACTTAGCACGGTCTACTTATTTTAGTACAAACAAGAATTTAAGGCGCGATAACTAATATAAAGTGATTCAATATTATGAAAATTTATTTAGATTGTATAATTAATGTTTTCATAATAATTTATTGTCATATTATGTAAAATTATTTCGATTATACATAGCATTATTAGTAAGTCGTATATGTGTTTTTTTTAGTAAATACTTTTTCTAATATTAATGTTATTAAAGTTTATATGGACAACTAAAAAAATATATTAATTAGACGATCTTTAATAGTTATCTAATAAGCAATTAACACAAATCGTCATGCACCGAAAGGCAAGTAACAAGGTTGAAAATGTATATAAAAATTCTTGCTTTCATTTCGAAAAAAACTCAATTCTGACTTATCTAATTTATAAAAATAAAATATTTATATCAATATAGCCTCCATATATGTATATATATTTATAACAAAAATAAATAAATTATTTTAAAATATTATGAAAATACTATATGAGGTGTGACTGCAAAACCGACTGGTTGTGGGTTCGATCACCACTCGAGGAGATGAAATATTTACTTAAATTTATATTTCCATTTCTTCGCTCTGGTGTCGAGGTTAAGCGCGGCGTTGAGTTCTGCCACTCAACATGCAATGCCTCCAGAATTCGGCAGAAAGTGGGGAACGGAGTGTCTTAACACTAGGTTCCCTCTGCCTATCTGCTGTGTGCGGGATACAGCGTGAAACTAATAAAAATAAAAATAAAATGAAAATACTAAAATAATAAATAAGTACCTTTTCCATCCAAACGTGTTTCTCTGACATAACAAATCCATCGTTATCGTAACCACTTTTTTTATTCATTTTCCTCTTATCACTATCGATCGAGTTTTAATACTTTTTCTCAATTATAAGATAAAAAATCAAACTACTATAATCTGAATCGATGTATAACGACCGATTATTCTAAGTAATTTAACAGTCTGTGCACTATTTAATATAATTATTTTTTTTTTATTTATTCTGTGGTCGCCGATTTTTTTTTGACAAGTGCGCGGGAAAACCTTTCTGTAAGTAATACAGCGGTGTACTGACGGTCGTTTCATACTTAGCCTAATAAATACGTAACTGAAACAAACCGGAACAAATTTTCGCGGTGTTCGTTCAATTTACAATATTTAATGTAATCTTTATGGTTTGGAATATTTTGTGAATCGTTTGATTGTCTTTTTCTCTAAACTTTTTCTTTATATTGAATACTAACTTTTATTTACTTTAGTTTCTGAGGGTAGTGCGTTTTGCCAAACCAACATTTCAGTTTGTAATATTAATAGGTGTATATCAATATTTTAATTGATTCGATGATAAATATTAATGTTTTTGTAATTGCAATTCTTAGGAGTTATTGTTTCAATTATCACTCTTTTTCAAAAACAAACAATTTAGTAAACTTTAAACGAATTTCATAATAATTTGAACCATTTTTATTTCCAAATTGCATTTCATGCTAGATTTTATCTATACACCATACTTATCTCACATGTAAAATATAAAAAACTATAACAAATATATAACATTTAATTTTACTGAGGCAAAATAATAGAAGGGAATAGAGACCATTGTGTTCTCGCACAGCCTACCATTAGTGCATGTGTCGGTTGAGGATTCGATTTTTACTCGGGGAGTTAACATTTTTTTTGTAACAAGACAAAGTGTAGTGTTGCAATCCGCCGCTCAAAATGCAATGTTTCGAAAATTGGGTACAGTGTAAGTAAAGGGAGTGTATTACTTAACACTCTGTTCTCACTGCCTACCCAGCTGTACACGGAACTGCTACGGTATACAGCACGAAGCTAACAAAATGAAAAAAAATACACGGTAACGATGACAAGATTGGAATTCACAATTGAACTTAAATACAACTTACATGAAAAAAAAAGTAAATAATTCAGGAATAACATTCATTCCTTTTATGAAAAAAATTGTTGTGGAATTCTACTACTGATACTTGGTAGTAGGGACCTCACATCGTGGCACATTACTAAACTTGTTTCGAAGAGGTTTGCGTTCTTATACGGGGAAATGTGTTTAACCTTTTTACCGTGCGTGGTAAAAACAATTAGCGATTGATTAAAATGTAGTTAGTATGTAGTAGTACTATACCAATTGCGTGTGGCTGTAACGTGACGGTGAGTTGGTGGGTTCGATTCCCACTCGTATTGAATGAATATTTTTAGAAAATATGATTTTAAGAGAAATATTTATATAATGACATATCAATTATTACCTTAGTTATCCATTTTATATTTTATAGGTTGACTGATGAAAGCAATATAATTGACACTGTTAACGAATTTTCATTTCCTCGCTCTGGCGGGATGACAAACCGCGGCGTTGAGTTCCACCACCAAATATGCTTAATTATTTCGATAATAAGACAGATCTTAATACAAATTTTTCTAATTTTTTAAATTTTCTTTCCCTATAATGCCGTATGCGGTGTGAAATTAAAAAATAATATTATAAGGTTATTTTTATAAAATAAAAATAAAAATGTAATTTTAGCAATTTCACTGAAATTTTTATCGTATTATATTTCTTGTTAGCTTTCGAAATACACGAGTATTTTTATTAAGTAAGTATGCCATGGAGATAAGTTTAAATCTAGCATTTTTTTATCATTTTAATTAGCAAATAGTGTTTTTTTATTGCCAACAGACACTCCATTACGGTATGAGAAAATATTTGTCAAAGAAAGAACTTACTGGAAGAAAAGCAAGAAGAAAGTAAAAGAATGTAGAGGGCACAAGGGCACAAGAGGATATTTCAATAGGTTCCCTTGTGCTACTCTGCTATATGCGGGATACAGTGCGAGCGTGAAGCAAAATAAAACAAACCACTTGACCTTTTATTGATATAAATTAATATACTTACTTCCTAAGGAAAGGGCACTGTTAGCCAGAAGCCCGTATAATATACGGTTAATATTTTATACTAAATTGTAAAGTTCCGGCATCAGAACAAATATTACAAACGAGCTAAAGATTCTTTTGTTGGGCAGTCGCTTTATTTTATACAATGACTTTAAAAGTTTTCCTTGTTTCACTGTCGTGTATGAGTATAGATAAGTAGAGTCACAAGCGTGCGATTGTAAACGTGACGGTTTTGGGTTCAATTCCTACTCAGGGGAAATGAAATATTTAATCTTTTCACTTCCTCGCTCTGGTAACGAGGCAAAGCGTGGTGTTAAGTTCCACCACTTAACAGGCAATGCCACCAGAATTCGGTAGAAAGTGGCGAATTGAGTGTCTGAACACTACGTTGCCTCTGCCTACCCTGCTATGTGCTGGATACAGTGTGAAGCGTGAAACTAAGTAAAAGTGTCAATCTGTAATACTAAAATATATTTACTTGATCAAGAATATTAATAAAATCCTTGATACTATAAATGTTTACAGCTATTATTTTAAATATTAGAATACAAAAACGTATCGTATATTTAAACAGCCGTATTTTGAATTTCATTTTTCATAGATCATAAATTGACGTAAAACTGGCAATTTTAAAATAATTTCAAGTTTACATTACCTTATTATTTAAATTAATTATATTCATATCAACTAATACATATAAAAATGTATTGGATAAAAGTTTACACGAGTGTGACCCTGTCAGAAGTCTATATCATCATCAGTAAAGCTGGTGCTATACCCTCACAAGGTTATGTTATTTAATATAGTATTAAAGTCAAAATCAAACAAAAAATTGTGCTAAACTGTCACGTTCTGAACACTTTAATTAAAGAACTGAACTGATAGATAGACACTCCGATCTCCACTTTCCATATTGAGAGGGAACGAATCCATTGTACGAAACATCGAGTGACGACGGTTGTAGCTTCGATTCCCACTGCTCTAATAACAAACCAAAGAGCAGCGTGGAGATATTCCACTTGACATAAAATGTCTCACCCTACCAAACTCTGCTTGCTAAAAAAAATACACGAAAATGAGACTGCGTGTGTGGGGAACGGAGTATCTTTACACTAGGCTTCCTCTACATTCCCTCTTTTCAATAAAAAACATGAACTGCCTGTTTTTGTCTTATCTCCCGTATATCAGAATAGGCAAAGAGAATCTAGTAGAGGAGTGCTAAGACATTCTGTTCTTCACATTTCCACTCTCTTACTTAAGTAGTATCAAATGGCAGAACATACTGCTGCATACTATTTGAACAAAGACTCAAAGAACAATGACTAATATATATATATTTATTTATCTAAATATAATAATCTTTATAGCATCACGGTCAGTTAACTTTACTTTCAAATTTCATTTCATTACAGTAGAATGCATTTTAATATGCATATCTACTAAGAAATCACAAGATTTCAGTAATAATTAAATTTTTCAGTCAGATAAGTAAAATAGTAAATAATATCAATTATATGATGCCAATCTTAGCGCAGGGAATGTGCGAATGTAAACGCAACAGGTTGTGGATACGACTCCCGCTTGGGCAAATTAAATATTATATATTTTGTTTTTTCTCTGATAACGAGACAAAGCGCGGCGTTTTCGTAGGTTCGTTCGTTCTCAACAACCTATATATCTATATTTAGATAATTGGCCGGTGCGTAGGGAACGGAGTGACTTAAAACAGTTTTTCTCTGCCAACCCTGCTGTGCAGGATACAGCGTGGAGCTAAAAAATAATTTTTAGAAAACTTATAGAATCTGATAATAGAATTTAAACCCGCGCCTCTTGATATCCTTCCAAGCGCTTCGAACTATAAAGCATACGTTCTCATCAAACTGTCTTATACTCTATTAGTAGTATTAATTTATAATATAAAAAAAAATATAAAATCCCTTCATACGCTAACATTCAAACTAAATAGCAATTTCTCTATCAAGGTCTTGGAATTTAGTAGAATATTATTTAATTGAAATATTTTCAAGAAATAAAGGTACTTAAACTAGAAGTAAGTAGGACATAGTTCAAGCACAAGGCAATAAAATGTATAAATAATGCTTTTGTTGAGGTATTTGTTTAATCAACATTTATAATCTGAGAATAAAAAGCCATCAAGAATTTACTATGAAATAGAAATATTGAGGTCGTAGTGAAACTGTAGGTGTTTGTTGCAGATTCGAGCCCTAAATAGGTACTCTATAATTCTAAGCTCTATATTAATTTTATAAAGCTAAAGAGTTTGCTTGGCTGAAAGGGCAAATCTCAGGAACTAGTGTTTCATTTTTTAACATTTTTAAAGTGTTGTTCCACACTTAGGAAAGAAAAATACTTATTTAGAAAACGTATAAAAATTTGAATGTAGCGGGACTCAATCCTCCTCCTGGAAACCGACCAGGCACTCTGACCACTAAGCCATACGTTCTCGCCAAGCTACGTCGAAATTTTTATACGTTTTCTAAATAAGTATTTTTCTTTCCTAAGTGTGGAATAACACTTTAAAAATGTTTAAAAATATTTAAAAAATAGTATTCTCTCTTACCAAACGATAATTCTTAGTAATTATCTTTGGGTAGCCGAAATTTGTAAAAATCTCCCTACAGAGATACTAACAACATAAATCAGCTGTAACAAGCGTATCTCTCCGTTCCCATTAAAACGTTCCGTCACAAGCCCACGACCTGCGTACTGTGTTGTCAAATTCCATTTGTTTAACATCACATAGATTTTCATCAGTCTGTCAAAAATAAGTAATAATAAACTTTTTTTAAGTTAACATTATGTTCCGCATATAGCATGGTGGGCGGAGAAACTGGAATTAGATTTACTGATTTGTTGATTGTGTTCAGTGGTGGAGCTTAACGTCACATTTTGCCTACCAGAAAGGCGAATATAAAATAAATACATTTCCCAGAGTGAGAATCAAACCCATAATTGCATTCGCATTAAGACATTCACCTATAGCGCCATGATAACCTTAATTATAAACCTACTCTTTATAGAAATTTCAATCTACTATCATTAGGTAAAATATCAAATATCAAAAAGATTAAACTTATGTGTACTACGATACACTCTGCATTCCTTTCTTTAAAGTCGGTTAAAATATCAATTTATTAAATGAGTCGTTTATTCCGTGTGGGACGAAGAGTTCTTTATATGGACAGGATGTGACCGATCTCATGGCATTAGCTTCGTTGTCCAGAAATTACTGTCAAACTGTTTGTTTGTTGGGAGTATATCTATCTATTGGTAGATACTATATCTATTTATAGATAAGATAGAAACAAGACTTTTATATGACCATTAGCGTATCTACAGATATTTTGTGGGGGGCCTGAACTTTAGCTTTTAACAGATATGTTCGTGTAAATGTTGTTTTTTTTGTTATTTTCTGACAAGCGATGTGCTGAGTGGCTACGATCGGATCGAATAAAATCGTAGTAATATAAATATTATAATTTATCCTAAAAACAATTTACGCTGCATTTATATATTCGATTATAGACGATCGTCGTGGATCTAAATCCATATTTCAGCAAAATCCAATATTTAAATTGCAATCAGTTCAAGTAGATACCTAGGTATTTGTATACTTATTATTATGCCACAGCGTAAAATATAGAAAACAGTAATTAATCTATAACATTTTTTAGCTTTACACTGTATACCTACCCTGCTATGTGCGGGACATAGCAGGGTAGGCTGAGCCTAGTCTTGAGACAGTCCGTTTAGACACTTGAATTCTCCACTTTCCGCCGAATTCTCAAAGTCTTACGTGTTAAGTAGTGGAAATCCCGTTTACCAAAGCAAAAAAATCTAATTATTAAATATTTCTTGAGCGAGAATTGAACCCACAACCGCCGCGCTCGCTCACACGCTCAACACGCTCCTCAAATTATTTAATAATTATAATTGCTTATTTTATTAATATATAGAATAGGCAAAATAAACATAGAGATAACTTTTGTAGAATTAAATTCCTCTCATATAAAAACTTCTAGTAAGAAACATCGTATCGATCTTTCGTTTCGAAGTCTAATTTAGTAAGCTCGTGTTTTTCGGTAGTATCGTGTGTAGAACGAATTGCGTAGGTGTAGTGACGTCAACAGAATCGAGCTACGTAACATCCCCTAAAAACACCCCTAATTACAATGTAGGACAATATTTACGGAAAAAAAATATTTTTATAAAAGTCAAAATTAGATCCAATCCGTAATGAAGAGATACACAGAATGGCAGGTACTAACTAATTCATTTTTTTTACTTTATTGTATAAAATACTGTATAATAGTGGTTCAAAAATATATATTTTTATCAACAGTCATGTAACCAAGACGTTTCGAATGTCATTCTTTAGCCAGGAATCTTACCAGCGCGATTGCTATATAACATTCGCAGGCAAACTAATGCCTTGAGTTCATTCAAATGACGATGACTTTTTTATAATGAACCGATTTTAATGAAACAACTTTAGTAGTTAAGTTGAGTTAAAACAATGCAATTGGTGAAACTTTTAAGTAAATCGGTTCAGTACTTTCAGAGAAAAATGTGACCACACATATCGACAGACAGACAGACAGACAGACAGACAAGAAATTAAAAAAAAAATTTTTTTTGCTTTCTATTATTCTTTTTAAGTATCCCTCTATCCATTTCAGTCAGAATTTCTAAATGTACAGACAAAATATTTTTACTGTCTTATTATATATAGAGATAAGTTCACTATAATAATTGCACTATATTAAATCAATGTGCAAAAAGCAATCTTATAATCCTGTTTCAACATACACCTTACGGTTACGGAAAACCTGTAATGAATAAGCGATAAGTAAAAACCCATGAGCAAGGTGGGGAATTTGATACGCAAAGTTGAAATGTTGTGAATCGTCTTAGGTTTTTTATAGTAGCTACTTTGATTCCTATCCACAAAGAAGTAAAAAAAATATTTACTAAAATTTGTTTTTAAGTTTAAATTCATTAGATTGCCTAGGTGGCGGAACTCAGTTTCGTGCTTTATTTTGACCCGCGAAAAAATATTATATCAAAAAAAAATCTTTCAGAGTCTTATTAAAGGCTCACACTGACAAATTTAAAAATGATATCTACTATAATATCAAATACCAATAGAACTGTTAGAAACGTATAAACATTTGAACCCGGGATTTGAAACATCGCCTCTTGGAAACCGTCGACCAAGGAGGCGCGGGTTCAAATCTGGGTACGTTAAAATTTTTATACGTTTCTAAAAAATATTTTCTGTTCTATGAATGAGTGATGAAAGAATGGCAAAAAAAGATTTATGATGGAAAAGTGAGCGGTAAGAGAGGTAGGGGGAGACCTCGGTTGACCTTCGAAAACACAGTATCAAAGATACTGGAGGAAGGTCACGTAAAAAGCATGAGGACCCCCCGAAAGGCATGTATGAAGAGGTTGATGACAGTGGACGAGGCGAAAGAGGTATGTAGAGACCGTAGCGTTTGGCGCTCCGTTCTCTCTGACTACCCCGCAAGGGATAAAGCGTGAAGTTAAGTTAAGTTGAGTTATTTTCTGTTCTAATAACATTTTAAAATGTTATATATTACTTAATTAAAACATTTCTCTAAAATTATCCATAACCGTCGTGCTTTATCCAATCTGATTTTCAGTCAAAAATAAGCATTCAATGTGCATCATACACAAGATTAAAAATCTATCTGTCGTTGCTTCATTTGTTACATAAGAAAATTGTCCCCCACGTTTAACATAGGGTTATCATTCTTTGAACCTAACAAGCAAAAGATTAAGCTTGAAATCGTGCAATTATAATTAATACAATTAGGGTCACGTGATTGTTGATTAATGTCTTACGTATATTTAAAAAAAAAAAATTAAAATCAAATCAGCTTCACGCTGTATCCCGCACACAGCAGGGTAGGCAGAGGGAACCTAGTGTTAAGACACTCCGTTCCCCACTTTCTGCCGATTTCTGGAGGCATTGCGTGTTGAGTGGCAGAACTCAACGCCGCGCTTAACCTCGACACCAGAGCGAAGAAATGGAAATATAAATTTAAGTAAATATTTCATCTCCTCGAGTGGGGATCGAACCCACAACCAGTCGGTTTTACAGTCAC
>JAATLQ010036367.1:27619-37647 GCA_013421005.1 Heliconius erato x Heliconius himera | reverse complement strand
ACACGCGTAACATTTCTTCGAAAGGGAAGAAACGCGAACAGACTGTTTCCTTTTTATTACACTAATGTACGTAGTGTCGGCGGGAATCAACGACAGCTTGCTTTCACCATACTAAGGTGCGCATTGTTTTAGTGGAAAATAACGATTGTTTATTTTACCCTAAGCTAATTAATTGTGAGCGGTAAATCCAATCCCACTTCTGATTTTAGGAATCAGAAGTGTTTAATATAAAAAAGAGATAATTCAGGATGGGCTACAAGCAGTTTATTACAAAGTTGACTTATACAAACAATATTTCTGAGTGAATAAATGTTAATACACAATCCAATATAATTAAACAATCATTACTTTCCATTACACAACAATAACAAAACAATAACAAAATGGAACGAACTCACAGTATCAACGCCATCCACCCTTACGCACGGTAACCGACCCGCCAAACGAGAGCGAACCCGAATGCGCACTAGCTTTTATAAGTGTGAGTACGGTGGTGGTGGGTATCGATACTCTTCTAACACAGGAAGGGTCCTGCTCGCGCGCAGGATATTCCATCCCACGTTATTTTCACGATATTCAGCTCACAATATATTTTCGTGCTATATTCCTTTTGAGCTTAAGGTCGTCAGTCTCCTTTAGAGAATATAAATAATATAAATTACCTTGATTTTTTTCACTCCGTAAAATAAATGTTTTAAATGTTTTTCGATACATTAGGAATCTTATTTTTCTCCATAAAAATCCGATGCACTAATCATCCTCCTAGACTCGATGATGTTTCCATAGTTATATCGCAATTATCTGTCCTGAGAATAATGAGTGGATATTAAAAAAAATAGTACCGTAAATAAGTATTTGTAAAATTTAGGCTTGCTTATATAACGTAGTTTGCCACAATTTTAAATAATCTTTAGAACGTGTGGCTGGAGTTAAGGTCCACGTATAGGATCTGGTAATAAATAAATATACTTTTTTTACATCATTCTTATTCATACGATCTTAACTACATATTAGACTAATTATCCTCCAAATTTCAGCTTTGCCAAAATGACGTAGATCTAGGGGCCCCGGGATCTTAGGCTATGTATACATATGTACATATATCAGAAGTTAGTGCCGCGCATTGTCTAGAACAGGCGAGTGCAACTTCTCATATTATTCAAAGTGCTTACAACTGTACAGCTAACGTAACTACGAGATAACGTGACATACTTGCGAATACTTACTATATGCAAGTTAAATATAATTTATATGGTTTTATTAAATATGTTTTCTTTTAGAAACTTATACAAGTTGCTAAGAACAAAATATTATTGTAAAATAATAGACTGACTATTCGTTTTTGATTATGTAATTTATTTTGTTATCGTTCATGAAATATTCTGAAAAGAAAGATTTATTCCAAAGTAACTGAAACAACTGTTGGAAGGTGCCTGATATAATTATTTAAAAAAAATGTATATAAATCTTAATTAAATCAATGAATAATATTATGTAGAAACACACAAAAGTATAGTTCGAAAGGTAAAAAATATATAATAGTTATAGGATAGGAGCAGCAAAAAGGAGCAGGAGCAGTAAAGACAAGGCGCTGGGTTCAGTTCCGCCATATGTTGCAGAATGTCTCTAAAACTGATGAAAAACACAGAAAAGAGTGTCTCTAGTCTGCAAACTATTACTTCTTACACTTCAAATTATAAATATTATATTAAAATTAAATATACCAAGGATATAAAAGTTTAGCTCATACTTTAAAAAATAAATATAATACATACAGGAAAGCCAGCAATACTACCCTAGAGACGAGATAATGAGATGTCGTAACGTAGCTCTGAGGAAGTGTCTACTTGCTTATTTAAAAAAATATCAGCTTTTTTTTCATTTGCAAA
Organism: Heliconius erato x Heliconius himera; assembly: GCA_013421005.1. Lineage (NCBI taxonomy): Eukaryota > Metazoa > Arthropoda > Insecta > Lepidoptera > Nymphalidae > Heliconius > Heliconius erato x Heliconius himera. The sequence continues at coordinate 35,758 of JAATLQ010036367.1, read as the reverse complement.
TAGAATAGAGCCTTTTCAGGGTTCTTTGTGATAACTGGTGGTGAATAGAATTTATTATACAAATGATTATTAAATCTATATTTTATTTATCTATAATATGGTAATATTTTATTAGCTTCCTGCTATATCCCACATTTTGCATAATGTAAGCAGGAGGAACGTTGAAATATTGCGACATTTAGTGTTGAGTGGTAGTACTGGCCGCGCGTTTTCTTCTAACAATAACGAAAAAAAAATTATAAAATATATTACCCCGACTAGGAATCGAAGCCACAACAGTCGCTGAAAGCATGGTTGAGTATGGCAGGGAGGACGTAATATGCTTAAGCAATATCCTTTCGCCTTCATCTTACTACAATCCAGATTCTGCTTTACGACCGAATTTCAGCAGAGCGAGACGCCAAAACGCCGATTGGTTCTGTATATGGCCTAGGTTCGGCCTTATAGAGAGCACTGTTCTCTTCTCTGGGCTGGTGCACCCCAGTATCAGCTTGAAACATTTGATCGTATATAATGTAGAGCCGTTCGAATTATTGGACTCTCTGCCTACCGCGCGCTGTGTGCGGGATACAGCGTGAAGCTGATTTGATATTTACCACCAGGATACGTGGTAGTCCACTTCTGTGCGGTTTCGTAAGACATTCGCTTCAGGTTTCAACTGTTGAATAACCTACTTGTCACAGTGTGTACAGGTTGATACGGAATGAAGGTAGCCTTTCAAATATCACGTCTATACCTTAAAGGCCGGCAACGCATCTGTAGCTCCTCTGGTGTTGTATGGGGTCGTAGGCGGCGGTGGTTACTTACCATTAGATAGCCCGAACGCTTGCTTGCCTTGTCTTTTCCATAAAAAAATCGTAGTCAAGTCATAAAAAAAATACAATAAAAATATTTTTTGATCTAGAAATAAAACCTATCATTAATCTATTCATTTCTTCTATCCAGTTCAAGTTGTCTTCAAAGGTATTATCGCTCTAAAGTTCTGCATAACTCGTAGTGGAACACAAATCGTTAATACTTTACGTTGTACGAACGGAAGCTGATATTAATAGTTCGCCCGTTGAAAGTGTAAATTATTTAAACGGTTTTTTGGCTTTTTTTAGCTTGTTTGCATTTTACGTGTTTATTATATAATATATTTATTCATGGATATTTATAACAAGGAGTTGGTAAAGAGAACCCAATGCTAAGATAGTCCGTCCCCCGTATTCTCCCGGAATATTGGGTGTCGAATGACGGAACTAAACGCCGCAACTTTCTTTTGGCTCTTGTTTTACAATAGTGAAAAAATCTAATAATTTCCATGGGTGCTTTTTTTCATAAGCAAATGTCAAATAAAAAATAATTACTGATAGACTATGTACTTAACATTTTATAATTAACACGAATTTAAAGCCACTGTGTCATAATAACGTCATTGCGCAAACAAAATGATTTTTACAGTGGGTATTACAAACGTTTATTGCACTTGAGTAATTTCTTCATTTCCCCCTTGAATGAGTTTCGAGCTGTTTTGGAAGCCATTGTTATTAAGAAATTCATGTAATAAAATATTTATACGTATTTTATTTAAATAGGGTAAAAACAAGAAACCTAGTGATAAAGCATTCTGCATTACCTAGTAATTTGCAATAAGTATATAAGCACAATTGCATACAAATTTACAAATCAGTAATTTTACAAATCATTTGTGAAGTTAATGCGAGTGAAAATAGATGTTTTCTATTAAAACCTATCGCTCAACCCGCTTATAGGATTACAGCGCACCGTAATGACGCTTTTGTAAAAAATTGTTCGTTACAAATTGGCAAACTTGACGGGGCTGGGACCAGTTAAAGTATTTGAATCTCATATCAATATAGATATACTACAGGCACTAAAGGTATTTATAGATATACTACAGGTACTAAAGGTATTAGCTGAAGGTATTTTCGCTCCGGCAACGAAAAGGCGGCGTTGAGTTCTGCAACACGCTGAGCCTCCAGAATTCGGCGGAAAGTGGGGAACGGACATGTTGGACTTAATATAAACAGAGTACCTTAACACTAGGTTTCCATGTTGTGGGCTATATGCTGGATACAGCGAGAAGCTAAAGAAATGTATTAATACATTAGATAGATAAAGAATAAGTTTCGCGCATTTCTCGTAAGCATTAAGAGACTATTATTGTTGTTAAATATTTCATCTCCTCGAGTGGGGATCGAACCTACAACCAGTCAGTTTTACAGTCACACACTTGTGCCCTGCGCCACGACTGGCCTCATGAAATATAATTTCCTGCCTTTAATCAATATCCTATATATAACTATTCCAAATAATTTTAAATTCCCATCTGTATAACATTACCTACTCTATATTTCGTATTCCGAACAGCGGTTCAAAGATGCCTATGAGATAATAATAGGATATACAAACTTAATCCGATCCTAATAGCTAAGCGTTAAGGAAATATGAGATCAAATTGATCTCATAATAGAATCGAGAATTTTCAATAGGATGAGGAGTCTAGAGCTTATTATAAATTCCTTTATAACCTGATATACGGTTCATATATTTAGAGCTAAGTGCTGCAAAGGTTTGAATAAAGCTAAATGATTTTCTGTGATGTACATGAGACTTCGTTCGTTTGGTAATCTAAAACAACGGTTTCTTTGTACGTTGGCTGGTTGTTTTGAAGGTTAAAATTTTTATATTTTGTAATACTCAACATGTATTACTGTCTTTTTTGAAATTAATGCACTATATACTCTTAAGTCAGTGGGATAAGAGTGTTTATGGTGGAGACATTAAAAATATTCCGACAGACTTCTTACAGAAGTCGAGTAAAAAGGTATGGACGACAAAAGTGTGTGGCGTATAACAATTCAAAATAAAAAAAATGATGCCTTATTTAGTTATTTAAATTTTATATCTTTATTTCTTCATTCTGGTGTCGAATCAAAGCACGGCGATGAGTTCCGCCACTCAATAAGTAATGCCTCCAGAATCTGGCGTAAAATGGTGAACGGAGTGTCTTAACACAAAATATAGAGGATATTTTGTGCCTACCCTGCTGTGTGGGGGATATAGCATGAAATTGATGAATGTTATTGAGGAGTGGTAGCTATATAGCATAAAGTTAATAGTTTAACCTTAGATAAATGCAGGAATAAGAGGACTAATTCCTTGAGTTCTTATTCAAGAGTATCTGCAGTCAAGTTACTGCGAATTAAATATTTCTATGTCTGAGATTCTCTATTACCCTTCTCATAAAAATACCAGCATGCAGGACTAAGATATCTGTCTTTAAAATTCATATTATATAATATAATCCGGGTATGTTGCGAATTGATGCCCTAACACCAGCATTAGTTCTACATATGGAGGTTGCAAACAGTTTATGTCGACCACCAGTACGAATATGGACATCAGCAGGTCCTCGATAGTATGTTTTTTTCGTTATTATTATTCAATAATAATAGTTTGTTAAAAAAACGTGTGTGCATACTTACCGTCTACCCTAAACAGATTAGAAATAACTAAATATTTTTCTATTTATTAATAAAATTTCATAAGATATAAATTATGATTTTGTTTTTATTTTTGTACATTTATTCTTATATATGTAAATCAAAATTCTACCTAACAACTACATAATAGAAAACCAATGTTAATTGGAACCTTTACTTTAACTTTCTATTTTAGGAAGCAATGAAACTTAACAATATCTGCTAATTAATTACGCTCGAAGATGCTCCGATATTGAGATGTTTGAAATGGTGTTCGATATCTTAAGGTAATAAATATTTACAAAAATGGATGGATGAAAGATGAATCAAAAGCGTGTTTTAGAAAGTGGTATTAATACTAAATACTAATATTATAAAGCTGAAAAGATTATTTGGATGAACCGCACTAACCTCAGGAAGTAACTAATTTTAATTGAGAAAAATATTTTTGTGTTCATTTATCAAGGAAAAAAAATTTATAAAAAAGTCAGTTTCACGCTGTATTCCGCGTACAGTAGAATATTCAGAGGGAACCTAGTGTCAATACACTCCGTCCCCTATTTTCCACTGAATTCTGGAGGTATTGTGTGTTGAGTGGCGAAACTTGACGTCGGGCTTTGCCTCGACACCAGAGCGAAGATATGAAAATATTAAACATTTGAAAATGTTGTGACACGTCACTCAACGTCGTAATTTCTTATTTTAATTCTTAGTTTAATTTCTTTCTGTAAATATTCGATAAAGACGAGTAACTACCGGATCACACTTAATAGCTAAAGATTATCGATAAAAAAAGCACCAGCCATGAGGCCAGCCGTGCCGCAGGGGCACAGAGTGTGACTGTAAAATCTAATGGTTGTGGGTTCGATCCCCACTCGAGGAGATAAAATATTAACTTACATTTATATTTTCATTTTTTCGCTCTAGTGTCGAGGCAAAGCGCGGCGTTGAGTTCCGCCACTCAACAAGCAATGCGAAAAATAAAAACATGATTATCTATGATTTGATGATAATGATTTGTGGCCATACCTGTCTCTGTACTTTCTTACTTTACATGTACATCTGTAAAAATATGCTTGTCTTGCTTAAAATAAAATAAAAGTAAAAAAAAAAATCCGTCTCGCAAAATAATCTCTATCTCTATTCTATATATATAAAAGGACTTGTGCTGACTGACTGAGGTAAGACGCACGCAGAGCCGTAACCGCTGATGGTAGAAACGTGAAATTTGGGCAGATGTTTATTTTCATATTCTGGACATCCACTAAGAAGGGAATTTAAAAAATTTTAACCCTAAAGGGATGAAATAGGGGTTGAAAGTTTGTATGGAAAGTTTTCTTTTTCTGTACCGATTTTTATAAAATTTGAAATTCAGACTCTTAAAAATATTTCATTGAACACGTGTTTCATGGTTTTTAAGAATTCACCCCCTAGGGGTTCAAATAAAGGGTTGAAAGTTTATATGGAAAAATCTTTAAATTGCCACAGATTTTTATAAAAACTTTAATTCAGACTGTTAAAAATATTTTATTGAATACGTGTTTCGTGATTTTTTTAGAATTCGCTCCTAATAAGCGGGCGAAGCCGCGCGCGTCCTCTAGTATATAATAAAAGGATAGAAAAGTCAATTCTGTACATGAAAGATATAAAAAAAATAAAAATTAGGTCGGTTTATATGTCGATTGTAGAACCTAAAAAACCACTCAACAGAATTCTTGTCTGTCTGTCTGGCTGTCTGTTTGTTTGTTCGTCAATCACGCAAAAACTACTGGACAGAAATTGATGAATTTTTGCATGGTGTTAGCCTAGGGTCTCAAGGTACATTTTTTTTGGGTTTCATTCCGAATTTCATTATAGTTTTATTTAAAAAAAATAAAAATTGAAAAATGTAAATTACTTAAAATACCGATAACTACTGTATGAAATTAATTTATTTTTAGTATGGTAATAGTTCAAAACCTAATGCAACTTAAAGAATAGTTTTTATCATAGAGTACAAATAAATTTTACCAGAAAAAATAACATAATTATAATTTTTAATAAAAAAAATCGACTTCTTCAATTTCAATTAGATTTCATACTCTGAACTTGACCAAACTTTCACCAAACTACCCTTTATGTGTACCTTTTCTAATAAAAAAAGAATCTTTAAAATCGGTTGAGTTGATATTGAGTTATTCTTCCATTTGTCGCGCACGTACTTAACGTAATTTTGAGATTTATATGATTTTCTTATAGATACCATTGTCAGAAATGAACTAAATTAAAATAAAACTACACGGGACGCACAAGCTTCCAAATAAAAAAAGAATCATCAAAATCGGTTCACACAGTTTAAAGTTCTGAGGTAACAAGAATAAAAACTACAGTCGAATTGATGACCTCCTCTTTTAAGAAGTCGGTTAATAGAAATTTGACATAATTAAATTACGATTATTGTATTTAACTACACTTTAAAAGAAGAAAGCAAATTGAGGCCGTTCGTGGCACAGGGGCACAAAGTGTAAACTGGTTGTGGGTTCTATTCCCACTTGAGGAAATTAAATATTTATTTAAATTTATATTTCCATTTCATCGGTCCCGTTCTTACGCTACCCCGTTTTATGCGAATTCGGAGATACGCGATTTGTTATTTTGATTGCCGCGCATCGGCTCTCTTGCTCTGTCCACTTAGTGTTCAGCGACAGGTTTAAACATGTTCCGCGTGAAATTGTTTTATATTATAATCTCTAATTATGTCTTCTAAAGGAACGAAAAATTAGTCATTTGAGCATAACAAGAAAAGAAAAACACTGTCTTTGGAGTGTAAACTAAATATAATTAAAAACTTTGAAGTAAAAATGAAAATTTGTGAATTGAAAAAGAAGAAAAATTGAACTCGGCAGGCAACATTGTTAGAATATATGAAGCCTTCGATATCAAAATAACACCGGTTTAGGTTACTTTATTCATAACAATGTCATTTTTTTTATTATCCTACACTTTATGAAAGATTTTTCTTCTAATTTATGTTTTTTTTTAACTCTGGTCCTGATTAAAGAAACTTTATACGCAAAGTTGAACACCGACTTACGCGAATTCGACTTACGGTCCCACCTACCGCGTAAGTAATTTTAATCATTGGCGCTAGCTATATATATATATATATATATGTGTGTATATATATATATATATATATATGTATATATATATATATATATATATATATATATATATATATATATATATATATATATATATATATATATATATATATATATTATATAAAGTTGCATTCATTTACAGTAGATATATTTCTCAAGAGAACTTTCTCAAGACTTTATATATAAAAAATACATTAAATAATCATGTTAAGGAAGTAAATATATTAATGCCATATAATTGCGTTTCTTTTCCTTTTTTTCCAATATTTTATATTTCTATTATTTATATCAATATACCAGGGACGTAAATGCGGGAACAGAGCCATGCCATCTTAGTACAAAGTAACCTCTAAAAAATGTATTTACGTGTTATAGTTAAAGAATAAAAAGAAAGTGTGATTCCTCTATAGAATATATTCTACATTATATCATAAAAACAGGTTTAAACAGTGCATATGAAGGTATCCTCCTGTAGTATAACTATTTTCAATTACTATCAACACTACAATGTCAATACTATTTGGTATTATAGTGTAATTTTGAACATTTTGAATATTTTCCCGCCATTATGATGAAAAACATAGACTATTTTTTAATTTGAAAAAATAATTTATTACCTATAAGAATATTGGGAGTTTTTCAAAAGGTATAAGAATTAAAAATTGCCTAAAATATGCTTTCTTCGCAAGTGTTGTAATAACTATTGGTATCTATTAACCAAAAAAATACTATAAATATTAAATATGCTCAATTATACAAAGTTTTTTGTCAGTAACATTTTAAATGGAACCACAGTTTTAACTACTCTATAAAAAACCCAAAAATAAAAAAGTTATTTTTTCAAACAAAATAAATAATATAATTATCGTTGTAAAATAAAATATAATTTGTCGAGAACGACGCACGCACACATAAACCTATCAAAGGGAAACCGCCGCATACGCCTCATTCCGAAATCGAGTGGTAGATATTGGCGGCAAAGTTCAAATTTCTAAAGATTTTAGTAGTATTTTTATGGTAGTATGTGTTTACGTTATTGGTATCCATGCGTAACCGCGTTACAAGAAATATAGATATGAATAAACATCGTGAAATGAAAAAAAAAACCTACGTCTTCACTGTTGATGTATCTTGCTTAATTTCTTTAGAGGGTAAAATATTTTAAACCCATACCGGTTTAAAATATTTTACCCTATATACTGTTACCGTAAATGGAGCGCTGACGCTTCTCTTCTCCTCTTTGTTAAAGGCCGTCACGGCACAGGGGCACAAAATTGTGACTGTAACGCGACTGGTGTGGGTCTGATTCCCACTTGGAGGATTGAATTATTATTTAATAATATTTTCATTTTGTTTAATAATATTTTCATTTCGCACATCAGTCACACATTACACGCAATATCTTAACACTAAGTTGCCCTGCTAAAGGCGGGATAAAGCGTGTATCTGGTTTTAACTTTGTGTAAACCGATTAAAATAAAGTCCAGTCCAGTTGAGGCCAATCGTGG
>JAATLQ010036367.1:0-27519 GCA_013421005.1 Heliconius erato x Heliconius himera | reverse complement strand
GAGGAACATAATTCAGTGTGTTAAGTAAATCATTCTGTAGTATAAGCGGCTTCGCCCAAGCCGCGAGCGGGTCGCTAGTAAAATATAATAAAAGCATGAGACTGAAGTATTAAATGCCTCCTTTGTAGAAAATGTTCAGCGTGATAGGATTTGAATATTAATTTCATTTGGAATATCTAAAGAGCAGCTTTAATAGTTCACCTATATTATATGATAGGAAAGTCTAAGCAAATAAACTTTTGGCCTTTCGTACAAAAAAACGGTATATTAACGAAGAAATGACAGTAAGATATAACATTATCTGATTCTAAGAGCTTGATAAAAACAAAAATAATAATTTAAAGTCGATAATCTTTAAATTATTATTTTTGTTTTTCTTATTTTAAATTAAATTAAATCAGCTTCACTCTGTATCCCGCACACAGCAGGCAGGCAGGGGAGCCTAGCGTTAAGACACTCCGTTCCCCGCTTTCCGCCGAGCTATGTTCATATTTTTGTAAACGGTTCTTTATGCCAATAATAAAAATCTGCATTTATATTTGCCAAAATAGGGTTCGAACTCACAACCATTGCTTTTAACAGATATATCTGATCATATATACGCTTTTAAAGGTCTTCTACAGTTACATTAACATTACTCAATAAGTACAGCGAAAGCAGAACATAATGAAACAAAAACAATCTACGAAACGTTTAAAGCGCCTGTCATTGTCGCGACGAGGGCTTCAATTAAGCCGATGTCGGTAATGGGGACACTATTAAGAAGTAATTTACATATCATTTCATCTGTGAAAAATTTAATTATGTATTTTCTTTTGTCACTCTGGTAAAATGAAAAATGTTGTTTCGTATTCAGGCGCAATATAATATCTAAATGTCTTTACAGATTCCTTCCCTCTACTCTGTTGAAAATTAAATATAATTTTATACATTTTATATATTTTTGTTTAATTTTTATTTGTTGGTGTTTTTTTTATTATTATTAACTAAAAATTTAAAACTATTTCTTATTTGTTGAGGCCAATAGTGGCGCAGGGGCACAAATGTGTGATTGTAAACGAGACAGGTTGTGGGTTGAATTCCCACTTGCAAAAAATCAAGTATTTAATATTTTCATTTCTTCGCTCTGTTGTGTAGGAAAATTAATTCTGTTTAAGATAAAAAAAAGACAAGTCTCCATTGGCAATGAAACGAAACAATTGAAATGGAACCTACAACCTGTTTTACCACAGTGATTATGTGTGACATTCCTCAATTGGTCCAGAATTGAGTTCACCAATTTAAGCCTACTGCATGTTTTGAGAAAGGATTATTTAAAATAAGAGGAAGTTTACAAAATTCCTTATCCTCTTATGGTTAAGTTGAGCTATTGTTAGCATTTGTTTCGTCTTAGCAAATGATTTTCTAATAACATGAGAGGAGTGTTTTATCACTAGGTTCCCAGATTCTCCCTGCCTACCCCTCTATGCGCGAGATACGTAGTAGTGAAGCTTAAAAAAATAACTACAGCCTTGTTCAATTTTAATACTAGGTGTGTGTACATAGTTTAAAAACTGATGATTGAAGTCTTGCTTTCTTTTGTCATATTTCTCTAAACGCAGCAGATATGTACATGAAATTAAAAAATGATGAGAAGCTAAATAAAATATCTCTTTTTTACTTTTTTTAATGTCTTGATCTCATATAGAATAGGCGGTGTTAATTCATTTCCAACTACACCGTGGCGACACCAGGTGTTGACATTGATCGACGTGTCGTTTACCAAACGCAGCTTGATAGCGACCACGAGACGAACCACTTCTATGATACAATTTTATTGTATAATAGTTACACTTTTTTTTGGACAACTATGTATTATAAATGAATCTGGATAGTGGTTATAAGCTTAATGATTTATTAATTAGTAACACTTATTTTTTGGATAACTATGTATTATAAATGAGTCTGGACGGTGGTTATAAATTTAATGATCACAAAAAGTTTATGAAAATCGTATAAATTACAGAAAAAAAATATTTAAATGTCAAATGACCAAACATGGATGGTGCTGTTATTATATGTTTGGCTCATCTCCAGAGAGAGGAATTGAAAATAGTAAATATTTCATTCTCTCAAGTGGAAATTGAACAAAGAATTGTCGCGTTTACCATCGCACGCTTGTAGCCCTACGCCACAACGGCCCCATGCCTACTTACGCCCAATATTAATAACCTATCTCCAAAGTCAATCTTAGATTGTTTCATATATCTATCCAATCTTTAGATAGGATAAATATATGAAACAATCTAAGATTGACGTTGGAGATAGGTTATTAGTATATATTGGGCGTTAATGGGACTTACAAACGTCTTATGATATAAATAACAATGATATATCCACTCACCAACAAAATCTCAAATAACGATCGCTATTATAAGCAAATTTAAAATTTATTTTTATGGAAACATTTAATCAAAACGCTGGTTCGATCCCCACTCGAGGAGATAAAATATTTACTTAAATTTATATTTCCATTTCTTCGCTCTGGTGTCGAGGTTAAGCGCGGCGTTGAGTTCTGCCACTCAACACGCAATACCTCCAGAATTCGGCAGAAAGTGGGGAACGGAGCGTCTTAACACTAGGTTCCCTCTGCCCACCCTGCTGTGTGCGGGATATAGCGTGAAGCTAATTTATTTTTTTATTTATATTGTTGAGGCAAAGCGCGGAGTTGAGTTCTGCCACTTAATACACAATGCCACTAGAATTTGGCGGAAAGTGGGGAACGGAGTCTCTTAACACTAGGTTCCCTTTGTATATATTCTAATTCTAAAAAAATGATTAATATTCTCTATATGAAATAAGCTAAGGGTTAATTTCGTACTTTTTTACACTTTCGAGTGGTATAAAATTGTTTTTATACCACTCGAAAGTGTAAAAAAGTACATTGCTACGATGGCCTTAATCTTATTATATCTTCTAATGATATGTATTAATTTACAAACAGGCACTTTGTGGAACACACGCATGTTTATAAGAATTAATGAAAATAAAAAAAATACGAAACGATATTTTTTAAATATTATTCTTTAATATTCACTCGGTAAAGAAACTTCTTTAAAAATTGTGTAAATTAAAAAGTTATATGTCCATTCACCATTATATTGTGATGATGTAATATAAATAGTAATAGTTTCAACTGCACTTGCTGTTCTACAAAAAATTAACCTAAAGAAATTTACGTACTCCGAATAAAGTAAGCACCTGTGTTAATTGTAATGAATTAAACCTTTTCCATTCGTTCCTTTCGTATGTAAACGTCTTTTCATATAAACGTACGTGTCGTCCATGTCTTGTCGTCTATAGGATGAAAGCACTTTGTAATTTTTTTTTTGTATTAAAAGAACTACAAATATAAGTTAGTAATTATTTTTTTCTATGAAATATCTACGAGAATAAATATTTATGTTTCGGAATTTTTTCTTTATTTGTATTGCAAGATTTTACTTCGTCCTAAATCACGAGAGAAAGTATTGTATAATTTATAAAGAGCAGCGTTTCCTTCTGCCTTCTAATCTATACTTAAATGAAATTGTAACGGATCGGTGTCTGTACATACAATATATATACGAAATAAAGATTTTTTTTTGGCAGTTTATCCGTACGTTTGCTAATCTAAGAATCGGCTTAACCGTTTTAAATGCAGTTTTCACTATTGGATTCTGGCAAGCTTCCGCTAATATTTAACTTTATAGAAACCTTTACAGTTTCAATTCAGATTCATAAATGTTAATATGAATTAAGAACACATGTTGAAGACGAAACTGGGTATGTACTTATGAGACCGTCGTTGCGCATTTGTAATTTGTCTAGAGATATACGATAGTTGTTGGTCCAAATTTGCTCGGGCTATACTCTTCAATATAAGTAAATAATGGAAAACAGAGAACAAAGTGATTTGTCACGAAGTTTATTTTGTAGTCTATTTTGTAAGATATTAAAAATATTTTATTAAAGAAATTATTGTTACAAGGCAACATAAGCAAGCAAATATTTCTCCTATGCTGTATTTCAACTTATTAATTTATTGAATATAATTTCTCTTCAGTTTATCTATCGTTCGTATAACGTTCTTTCATAGCGCAGTTGATAATTTCCTCTCAGTTATGGTAATTGAAGGCGACCCGCTGCCTTTAATCAAAGGTGTTATTTGTAAAATAGGGCAACAGGTCAACTAGAACTGCTTTAGAGTAGAAAATATCGATGTTATTACACGATATTTTAATTATATATGAGGAGAATATATTGGAGTATTGAATGAGTAAGAGTTTTTATGTTTGTAAAAAATTAAGGTTGTAAGTTCAATTTACATTAATAACAAGTAAATATTTAATTTATAAGCTATCGTGACGCATTGAGATCATCTGACTATATACGCCATATTTATCGATTCTTATTCTATAATTCCTTTAATTTGCTTTTGCCTTCCTCGGATAGCAAAATGACGTAATTCAACGCTGTAACTTGTTTGGTAGCAAGACAGGCGTAGAATTTAGGCGTGGAGTGTCATAAGAAAAGGCCTTCTTGCCTACTTACTTTTTTTTATATTCACGATGTATTCCGCAAGATAAGCAGATAGAACCTATAATGTTAAGACACTCCGTTTCCATTAAGTTACTGCCGTTCTCGTCTCTTCTTGACTTTTGCATATTAAGTGGCGGAATTCAACGCCTAGCTTTGCCTCATTGGCGAAGGTACTGGGAACGACTTGGGAATCGAACCTACAACCTGTCGCGTTTACAGTTGCACGCTTGTACCCCTGAGCTACGACTGGCCTTAATATCATAAAAAGAAAAAAAAATATAAAACATACCTTCCATAATTTCCTCTCGCATGTTTTTAAAAGCATACCTTTAGAAAGTCAGTCAGTAAGTCAGCCTTTAGAAGTGGTGTGTAGTGTTTACGGCGACTACGGCGCACGTGTCTGTAGCAAAATGTATTGTAATAGTGCTGTTTATATGGAAAAGTTTTGAATTAAACATATTTATATGTTTTCAAATTCCAATTTACATATTTCGTTTTGTTTTATGTTTCTGAGCAGCCAGTCTTAATGATTTATATTTTTTTATAGAAAATATTGTTGTTAATCATGACTCTGAGTAAATTAACCAAAAATTTACTTTGAATAAGAAAACTGTTGATTTTTAAAAGTTCAGGCATAAAAGCACCACGGCTTTTTTACCACGTTAGGCAATCGATTGGAAGTATATATTATGAAGTATACAGTAAATCATTAAAAACTCTTTCAAGGCTTGCTTGTTTATGCAAATCAATCTGCTGTTGATCAACTTTGAATTTAAACCCAACTCAATTTGTTTATTTTAGTGCATTTGGTGTATTTGAGGAGCTCCTACTCTAAATAGACGAAGTGGTTTTTTCAAACAAAATAAATAATAAAATTATCGTTATAAAATAAAACGCCATCTGCGGAGTTCTGGAGGCATTGCGTGTTGAGTGGCTGAGTTCTGCCACTCAACGCGGCACTTTGCCTCGACACCAGAGCGAATTAATGGAAATATAAATCTACGTAAATATTTCATATCCTTGAGTGGGGATCGAACCCCCAACCAGTCGGTTTTACAGTCACACTTTGTGCCTCTGCGCCACGTCTGGCCTCATACACACTTATATATAAATATTTGTAAACTATACACATAATATACTAATAACAATGATAAGTAACAAGCAATTTGCGATGTAATTTATAGCTCTATCATAGTACCCGTTATTGGCTCTTAAAGCAATCATTACTTAAATCTGCGGTCGTAGAGAGATTAATCGTTACAGTTAGTGTGAGATAGAGTAGAGTATGTTGTTCTAAGTTGAAAACGTGGTGTATTACGATAAATGATCACTTATCTCAATTAAAATCGCATTAGGACTCTATGTACATTTTTTCAGTTTCACGCTGTATTCCTTACATAGCAGAATAGGCAGAGGGAACCTGTGAACTTATGGTTAAGAAGTGTCTTAATCTGTAAAACGGAGTGCCGTTCACAGACACTTCAGTACCCAACCAATGCTTGTCCTTAAAACTGTTGCAGCAAAAATTGTCCCTAAATAGAATTGGCTAGGTACCTTTTTTTCGGAGGGCGGCACACGATCGCCATCTTCCGCCCTAACGAGCCAAGTGGTCAACTTTGGGAAGCTGGCCGCTTACTAACCTGGCACGAGTAGTCGCGCGGCGATTGCTTCCGCGCGCTACTCCGAGCAGTCCATCGAGGGTCGAGAGACACACCCTTCACTCCACGACGTGCCTTGCAAGCTCCCGCCGCCGCGTTTCGCGGAAGACTGTTGTCTCCGAGGAGGAGCACTGTGAGGTTTTAGTGGGTATTCGGATGGCCATTTGCCGGTCCGCGAGCTCCACATAAGCCGCTTGAGCCGGTATCCGTAACAGGATTTACGATAAAAAAAAGGTACCTTTTCTAAATAAAAGCATATTGAATAAATATATTAAACGTTTAAAACTAAAATGAAGTAAAAAAATCTGTACGGATTACGAGAAGTAATTTAAAGTTTATAAATAGGGATTCATTAAGGAATGCCTTGAACTTGAGATAAAAGACTAGGATTAGTAAAAGATATTTAACTTGTTTAAGACTAAAAAACTCCCTGATTTTGACTAAAAAAGTAAATGCGACGATTATGAGTTTAATACGCACTCGGAGCAATTATTATATTTAATTTATTTTCACTTTCTCGCGATTCGTAAAGGAAAGTGCAGATCAGAGTGTCCTTACTAAGTTCTTTCTGTATGCGGAATACGGCGTAAAAATAAATATAACTTTAATATATTATGTAACCTTAATATTGGGTATTTAAGTTTTTTCAAATTTAATATAATTAAGTAAGAACGTATACCGTTTTCAACACGTTTACAATACGAAAATTTTGTCATATTTTACTTAAATGAATTACTCGAAAACTGACCAAGCAACAATCCATATTATGTAAAAACAAATATATATTTGGAGATAAATATATTTTATGCGACATAAATATTGGTCGCAGCGAAACTCAATTGACGTGAATTGTACGCATTCGGAACGATCGTGTCGTATTTACATTAACTAGAGAACCAGTTAGTTATACGCGTTGGCGTTGTCATAGCAACGTATACGCCACTTTTTAAACATAAAAGTGTAAATATTGCCAAAGGCATGGTAGTATGTGTAATGTTTTATTTATTGCTTTAATTAAATTGCTTCTCAACAATTATCGCTATCTTCTTACTCATCTCCGATGGCAGCGAGTGGGAGAACCAGGAGATCCTCTCTGATTTTTCCACTTCGGAGAGGTACCGTTGTATACATTGTATAATACCGAAGGGGCGCGCGTTGGGCGCATGGCCCAGCCTATCCTTGAGAGACCAGAAGTGAGTCCCTCAGTTAGGCAGGGTCTCGAGTACTAGCGGAGGATAGCGAGGCTTAGGTATAGGTGCAGGTGTTGATGCAGGCATTGGTGGAGAGCGCTTTGCGCTGCACGGCTTGGGTCAGGTTCTCGGAGCAAGTCAGCCAACTCAAGTTACTCCGACGCCCGTTATTTAACGAGTCTAACACGGGTCTTTTCGGATCACGGATCCCGGATCACGAATGATTAATAATATATACACTCATAATTATTTGGCTTTAAATAAAATCTCATGAACTACTACTGATTACTACTGATTAGAATTAAAAAAATCTTGTACTCTTGGGGATTTTGGTTTGGGTAATTAATAGTTTCAATGGGACCCGCTGGTCAGAGTTACCTCGGGCACTTAGATGTGCCTCGTGTCATACATTATAATTTTTAGTTGTTTCCAATAATCACACCAGTATAAGTTAGTTTCATCATATAAAAGCAAACATTCGTTCTAACTATTAGAAAAGCCGTAAAGCACGAGAAGTTATAATTCGGTAGCAGTTGCTTCCCATTAAGACCTTTTGAATAGAAAGTTTGTTAGCGTTTGTGTTTTAGTTGATATTTGATCTTTAAGCTTGAGGAAGTTGAATTAATAATAGTTGAGTTGTGAATTCATATGATAGAATATACATTTTTAAATTTCTAAAGTAATGTCTTTAAAATTTTTCGAAAGTCAACTGACGTAAGTATTTTTTTTTCTTATAAAAATATGCATAAGTTGCAATAATAAATGTGCGTAATAAAGTAATATATACACTCATAATAAAATTATAACTGATCGGTATCTATATATGTGAAAAATTGTTTGTGAAAATTGACTGTCGCGCTTACAGTCAGTTACCTCTTTGTTGCGACGGCCATACTTGGGGAAAAGCACGGCGTTAGGTTACTCGGACAAAAGTAAATTTCAAAACAGCTATTCTAAATTTAAATACGTAGAGTATAGTATTCTAAGATTAAACCAGTAAAAATTTAATAAACAGTAAATATATCTGTACCACATGACCCATTCCCACTGCGCCTTGATGACATCATGCGTATACTAATTTTTAATATTATATATAATTAAATTTCTTTATCTTGCACACAAAAAGTACACAGAAATAACCTAGTATTAAGACACTGTGTTTTGTGTCCGAATACGTGAAACTGTATGTTGAAAGGAATTCAATAATGCGTTTTATCTACTAGAACGAGAAAATGGAAATAATTCATAAATTGCAGTAGTTCTGTTAAGTACTTATACCTAGATAGCTCAGCGTAAACTAAATTCCAACTATAATAAAAAAACTCCTTAAACAAAAAGAATCGTTTAATTATCTTATCTAACAACAGCACTACAAGACTTAGGATATACTTTATTTCATCAGAAATATTTCGTTCCATATATAGTCGTATATACAACCTTGAAAGATACACAACAAGTATCATAAACTGTTTGGCAATAGCTGAACTTTGATAATTACACCCGCAATAAGCGGACGCTTCGCCACATTTTGGGAAAACAAATAGAGATTTTAAGTAAATATGTAGTTTTTATATATTTTAGAATTATTTTTTTAGCTTCACACTGGCTATAGCGGGGGTATGCCGAGGGTAACTGGAATCCCAGTGGTAAGATACACTCCGTTCCCATTAAAACACTTCAGTTCCCTACTTTTCGCCGATTTTGGAGGCAGTGCCTGTTGGATTGCGGAACTCAACATCGCGCTTTGCCTTGGTACCAGAGTGAGGAAAAAAATATATAAAATATTTTATTTAAAAATATTTTGCTTCCTCGGTGAAAATTAAACACAATCACCATTCCACCATACCACTTTTGCACCATGACTGACGTCAATTTAATGACAATTAGTAGAATGTATTGTTAGGCGACTAAAATACATACAAAAAACAAAGTATTTTTTTTTAAAGACAAGCTTTTATTATTTGTAAATAAAATAAACTAAAAAGTTAAAAATAAATGAACTCTAACAAGAAATAAAACACTTAATAAATAATAAAAACGTGTTACAATTGATAGCGAAAGGAAAAGAAGGTGCTGAATATTTTTAATTATACCATCAAAATGTAACAGTTTTCTTTTTGTGCTATTAAGTGTCGGCAATCGTAGTACTATAACTAAAATAATCTAAATTTTACACGAATTATAAAAACTTAAGAATATTTGGCTCAAAAACCTGTGTGATCTTATCCTTAGTTCATTTTAATTACTGGATATTAACTAATTGTAAAAAGTCATCGGGGGAGACCTCGGTTAGCCTTCGAAAACACAATATCAAAGATACTGGAGGAAGGTCACGTAAAAAGCATGAGGACCCCCCGGATGTATGAAGAGGTTCATGACAGTGGACGAGGCTAAAGAGGTATGTAGAGACCGTAGCGTTTGGCGCTCTGTTCTCTCTTATTACCCCGCTAGGGATAAAGCGTGAACCTAAGTTAAGTTTTAAGTATTAAGTATCCTAGGAAAATGTATTATAAAATAAACTAATCTCAAGCGATAACACCCTAAGATTTTACATTAGTTTGTATTCTAATAAATTATAAGCATATATAATATACATATGTGTATGCAATATTTCTTTGAGATATTACTAAACGACACAAAAGGGTGAAACAAGGTCGTAATAAAACCGTCACCAGATATTAATGTCTTCACGCCATACATCCGACAGTACTGCAAAGGGTATGTGACCCGTTTAGACCCATTAAATGCCTTATAGAATAGCAAATTATACATATTTGGCGTGTAAAATTATTGGAAAGTGAAAAAACTATAGTTTGCCAGAGGTAGGCTAAGCATTAGAAGAAATGGAATTTAAAGAAATAGAAGAATATCGTGGTAACCAATGACTCATTGAATTTGAGAAAAAGTAAACTATTATATATTTCTTAATTCTTCTATATAATAAGACAAGGAAAATATTTTGAAATATATGAATTTATCTTTGGTTAGCGGAAATTTGTACGATTTTAAAGTAGTGTGGTGGTGAGTCCTACTACGTTAAAATTTTATGCATTTCTAAATCTATATATATATAGTGAAAAAAAAAAAATGGATATGAACTATATACTAATATTGATTAGATTAAACATAAAAAACTAATCAGTTCTTTATTTTTTAAACATGCAGGAGGCTTGGTGGAAATTTGTAAAACTTTGTTTTAGGAGTGCGTACCCATTAATAAAACTGATATGACTGATTGAAGTAACTTCTCACAGAGTCTCCGTATCTGTGAAATATATCGAGATTACTTTAATTTTGAAATTTCATGATGAAAGATTAGACTAGACTAGAGATTACCTCTAGTTATCTCTAAGATATACTCATATACAATAAATAAAAATGTGTATAGGCGCTCTGACCACTAAGCCATATGGTCGGTCGGTTTCCAGGAGGCGCGGGTTCGAGTCCCGCTACGTCCAATTTTTTATACGTTTTCTAAATAAGTATTTTTCTTTCCTAAGTGTGGAATAACACCTTAAAAAATGTTTAAAAAATGTATAAAATAATTTAATTAAATAATGAATATTACTTAAAATCTAAATAGAAAATTACAAGCAAATCTTATATAACCATAATATTTGAGGCTAGTCGTGGCGCAGGGGCACAAAGTGTGACTGTAAATCGACTGGTTGTGGGTTCGATCCCCACTCAAGGAGATGAAAAATTTACTTAAATTTATAATTCCATTTCTTCGCTCTGGTGCCGAGGCAAAGCGCGGCGTTAAGTTCTGCCACTCAATACGCAATGCTTCCAGAATTCTGCAGAAAGTGGGGAACGGAGTGTCTTAATACTAGGTTCCCGCTGCCTACCCTGCTGTGTGCGGGAACCAGCGTGAAGCTGAAAAAATTTGTAATAAAAACTAACTCTTAATAGCTCTGATCTACAAGAGCTAATATTGTGTTATTTCAGTCAGGTGCTGCCCCATTGCGCCACCACAGCCTCGACATCTCCTATTTTCGTGTATTCATCACATCATACGATTACAGTGTAAAATAAATTAAACATACACCAATAAATAATTACAATCCTTTACAAAAAAATATGTTTATTATTTGTAATAAATGTTGGTACAATTTTTCTTAAAGGCCGTAATTAGTACTGCATATTGCGATGCCTCGATTCCAACGGCCATAATAATAGCACAATAAAACCTAATTGCCTTTTGCTGAGTAGCGCATTGAGACTTGTTTTGTATTAGTGTTTATAAGAGATACAGTAGTTCCATACATATAAGTTAAATATATATTAGATAGATAACAGTAGAAATATGTATATCAGATAAATGACAGGGAATATATCATATAGATAACAGTAGATCCGTTTGTTTTTTTTATAATTGACAGATTTTTTGATAATATTCAAATAAATCTGAAATGATAAATAGATTGCGTAAATTATTTTTTTCTTACTTTCTTTTGAGCACATGTATTTTTTTTATATTGCATGGTCCATTTCTTAGGGAAGACAGTTTTTTCTGCTGTAATCGTTTTCATAAGTCGATAGGAGCGTCCGCGTGCGAACTACGGAAGACCGCGACACGCTTGCCTTGCCTTTTCATTGGTTGTTAGGCCACGTGCGGGGAATACTCGCATGCCGTATATAGATAGCCAGCTTTGATTAGTAGATATTCGGGGACTCCCCGTATGTTGTATAACGACAGAGTTAACGACCAATGAAAGTGAGCCCTTACAACTCATATTTACAACATATAACTTATTTCCATGTTACCTATTTTCGAACCACACTAAGTTTAAATCTGTGCACTGTAGTAGTAAAATAATTCTAAATGAGTATGGCTTTATGAGTTAGAAATATTTATTATAAGTAAATATAAAATATTATGTTATAAATGAAGTATAATGTATAAAATGTTTGATGTTAAGTAAACCGTGAACAGTAAACTAACAATATGTCAATATAACCACTTTATTGAAAATATTACGCTGCGGTTGGTTGTACATAATTAAAAGTTTCGTAATATCTATACTTATAGTGCAATTATTATTTGAATTAATTATTTGCTTGGAGGCCAGTCGTGGCGCAGAAAATGTGACTCTAAACGCGACTGTTGTGGGTTCGATCCCCACTCTAGAAAATGAAATATTTTTATTTCTTAGCTCTGATATCGCGCGGCAAAGCAAAGTGTGGCGTTGAGTTCTACCATTCAACATGCAATGCCTCCAGAATTCTACATAAAGAACGGAGTGTCTTAAGTCTAGGTTAACACTAGGTTCCCTCTGCCTACCCTGTTGTGTGTGGGATACAGTGTGAAGCTGATTTTTAATTTAATTTTAACTTGTGTACTGAATTCTGCATATAGCACTCAATTTAAAATAGCGAAACTCAACGCCGTACTTTTTACTTACCTGAGATCGCTTGATTTTTAAGTAAATCGAACAATTAATTGATGGATGGCAAAAAGTAATGGTTATAGGATCAAATTTCAGATAGCACATTTTCGTGCGAAAAAACCTGCGTATGGCTGTGTCATGGACATGGCTGTTTGTTGCATGTGAATATTTTTAACTGTAATATTTTTTAACTGGTTATATTTTTTAATAAAATAATTGTCTTTACAATTTTGACAAACAAAATTTGGTTCTATGATAAGAAAAGTATGACACAAATGGCATACAAGATATATCGAATTTTCTGGTAAATATTAAATCAATACAGATATTTAGTACAGAAACTCTCTAAAAATTTTAGACCTAAAATTTTTAGAGTTTCAATATAAAACTAATTTAACTCACTGAGCATTTAAGTCTTCAACTATAATAACTGGTATAATATAGGTAAAGATGTCTTCTGAGTGCGGACCAATCTTTGTGGTGGTAATAAGTATAAGACAATGCTGATCTTTTACAATTTTTTTTTTTACTTTGATGACTAGTGCCGGCAACAGATGCTGGGCCAATCTCTGGTACTCATCTCGTATCTTTCTAACTGTTGGAGACGCTTGACCAAATAAGACTGGAAATCTTCTCGGGTATTGATCATATAAAAACCATCTATCCGCAAGGCTTAAAAGCTTCAGGGAAAAGACCTTGTTTTTAAGCAGCGGTAAGTGTTTATCTGTTGTTGGCGCAGAAACCATAGACGATCACACGTATCACACTTATGAGGGAATGGATTGTTCACAAACGTCATATTGAAACTTACACTAGCTGCTGCCCAATGCTCCATCATAATCGCTGTTTATCACAATTTATGCCTATACAGTTCGTTATCGATGTAGAAGCGATTTCTTCAACTACTTGCATATTTTCAACCTTTCAAAAATAAATAAATAAATCACCTTCACGCTGTATCCCGCGCACAGCAGGGTAGGCAGAGGGAACCTAGTGTTAAGACACTCCGTTTCCCACTTTCTGCCTCCAGCATTGCGTGTTGACTGGCAGAACTCAACGCCGCGCTTAGCCTCAACACCAGAGCGAAGAAATGGAAATATAAATTTAACTAAATATTTCATCTCCTTGAGTGGGGATCGAACCACAACCAGTCGGTTTTACAGTCACACTTCGTGCCGCTACGCTACGACTGGCCTCTAAAAATAGTGTCAATTAATAAAATTCAAAGCTTTTTTCACAAATTACTGTATTTAGTAATGTCGTGACCTTTATATTTGCTATTAAGTTAAAATATCAGAATGTAGGTCGGATAATTTAAAAACGGAGATTTACAAAGCTTGAACTATCAACGTTAATGTGAAATCGCTGTGGAATTGAGGATTCACTTTGAACATATAAACCTAATTTTCTTGTACGAGGTTGTGTTAAGAGATTTCGTTTATTTTTTAATGTAGATAATTATAAATTTCTAAATGAGATATATATACAGAATTTATGAATATCTTACTTATTTGGAGTTATAGTTTTCATTCCCACTAAGGCTTGCCTACATTTTTATAAAATAGTAAATGCTGTAAGAGAGGAATGGGGAGGCAAAGGTTGACCTCCGAGAACATAGAATGGGTAATGCTAGAGAAAATCACGCAAAAATCATTAGAAGGTAATGTATGAAGAGGTTAGAGGCGAAGGAGGTATGAATATTTAACAAAAATATAGGTAAGTAAGTACAGTTAAAGTTCTTTATAGATCAAATAATCTATTGCTACAATTTTTAATGGCATGTATTTTATCCTAAATTAAACTTTAATTTTTTTTTATGTAAAACAATATAATGCATTTACATATAAAACATACACGTAAAACAATATAATACATTAATAAATGATAAAATCAGTGTTTAGCGTGCACAAATAAAGCGAAGTGCATGAATTTATTATGAAAATTTATATGATTTTCGTTTCTAAACTGTAATTCCTATTTTTTGATGGCATAAAAGAAAAAATCTACCTTCTAAGTCAATGCACTCAAAAGATAAGATGCATTTTTTTTGCTACACTTTGTAGGAAATTCGTGCGTAAATTTGACAGAAAAAAAATGATTAAATCTGAAAAACTGAAAAGTAAAAATTTATAGATATTTGATAGAAAAAAAGATATTTCAAATTTATATCTGTCATTTATTTTATACAAAATGATTGCATAGTAATCAAAACCTATAGGATAATTCCTGTAGTTTTGTTTATGTTTGCCTACTCTACTCTACTCTACGACTACGAGAACTTCCAGAACAGGTAAACAAAAAATATAGAAAAATAAAATTTATATTTATATTGCAGATAAAAATAACTACAAACTTCTCTTTATGAATGAAAATACTACAATTTAGCTTATTCTATAAATTTCGTCATAAGATCTTGGACAAGGCAAAAAAAGAGAACAGTACCTCTGTAAAATAAAAAAAATCAATTCGTTCCCGTAGCATGAAGGACATTAATATTAAGCATTAAGACTTCACTTCAAAAAAATCAACCATTATTTATCATCGATTAATTAAGAAAAGTGCTACCAGCAAATACTTCGTATAGGCTGGATACGAATGTAACTGATCTTTCTAAAATCAAGTTATTTGGGCTCTCATAATCCTTAATGTGCCAAATTCAGAGTCTACAATAATTGGTAAAACCACATGTAGGCAGTAGGGAATTAAAGAAGGTTTTCCCGAAATTCCTACTGGAATGGGGTAGTTAGGGGGAAATCCTCTCAAGGAGAATTACGTACTACAATCCGTTAGTACATAAAGTGTTGCTATTCAAAAACATATAACCCAGTAATAAATAAAGCATCGTAACATTATTTAAAAAGCAAATATATGAAAATGCATAAACGAGACTCAATACGTGATTGAATTCAAATCCTACTACAATATATGGAGGAGTACTTTTAATATTTTATTCTGAGACAGCGATTGATATCAACAAAGGAATATAGAAATATATGCTTAATAAAACGAGTTTCGAAGGTTATATGATTATTGAATTTATATTATTTATACATTGTTATAAATTCTTTGTACTGTGACGGACCTAACAGGTCTTAAGGCTTTAATTAAACATAATTTGTTTAGAGGCCAGTCGTGGCATGGCTCAAAGCGTGACTATAAAATCGACTAGTTCTGAGTTCGATCCCCACTGGAGGACATGAAATATTTATTTACATTTATGTTTACATTTCTTCGCTCTGGTGTCTAGACAAAGCGCAGCGTTGAGATCCGCCACTCAACACGCAATGCCTCCAGAACTCGGCGAAAAACGGGGAACGGAGTGTCTTAATACTAGGTTCCTTATGCCTACCCTGCTGTGTGCGGGATTTGTTTAAATAAGTAACTCTGTCTGTCTGTGACGCAATCACGATCAAACCACTGATCCGATTGTAATAAAATTTTCATATGTGGATGCTTGAGAGTATTGGGATAGGCAACTTTTTGTCATATTTGTAATATTCTCGATATATACAAAAATTTTGAAATATCATTCTATTTAATATGAAATCCGAAAAAAAAATCGGCGATGGTATATGCTTATCTATTAAGTTTAAGCCACAGTAAAAATTATATAACAGTAATATATTTAATTTAAATGTATCGGGTTATTGTTAATGTATTTTCTATAATTTGATATTCATCCTTATGAAAATAAATTTAATAGTCACATTTAGTATTTCATCTAGATTTAAATTCTACTTTACATCGGTATAATCATTACTTAAGGAGATATCACTGTTTCAAAGTAACCTAACTTACGAGCCACAAGGTACGGGCGCCTGGTTACGAAATAGGCGACCGGAACGGGCAGACGATATTAACGGTTTTGTAAATTTTTATACATTTTCGAACTACTGCTAATTATTATGTGGTTATTTAGTTAGAAGGAGGAGGCTTATTATTAATTTATATTTCTCTTTGGTTCTTTTCGCTTATTCGTGTAATGGATTAGTTAGATTTTTTTAATTTCTTGATTTAGTAAAAATTTCTTATATTCTGATATTATATTTTGTGCTACTTTTAATTTTAATCTCTTTAATACTGTAAAATATAGATACAACTTATCAGACTATACTCAAAGTGTATAACAACAGGCCGCTATTAAGCCTCTGTGGCGAAATGTACTGAAAATTTGAATAATGTGTTCATAGCGTGATGGTCCGCAGTTCTATAGAGCTACAGATGTTATCGTCTATCTTTAATTAATTCAGTATATCTTAAAGGAAATAATAAACTTGGTTTAAACAATTTGTACGTTATGTGAATTATAAATTGTTAATTGCTTTAGTGTTTAGATGTATTATATTCTCTGTAGGATTTGAGGTGATATTGAAATTGAATCTTACCTACCACCATATCCCAATAAATTATTAAGATATTTGTCAGTTTTATCCACCAAATACTGACAAATAAATGGCTACCTAAAGAGCTGTCAGTCAGGAAAGTTGTGATTGTCCCGCGTTCATAAATAGTTCTTTCCCTCGGTAGGGCACCACGACGGCCTTGAAGTGTTATTATTCAGGCAAGTTTCTGTTGTCCAGCGATGATTCTCTTGTCTGTGATTTATATAGCCACATATACCTTTATGTTTTTTACTCATAGCAGGTGAGGCAGAGAAAAGTATTAAATTTAAGATACTTCGTTTCCCATTTTCGTCGATTTTTGAGAATGTGTGGTGAGTTTCGGAGCTTTATATCACGCATTTTCTTTGTTTTTTTAATTTATTTACCTGAGTGGGAATTGCCCCAAAACCGTTGTGTTTATAGTCAGATTTTATAATAATGTGCTTTCATACGCCAGTATTGTATCAAACTGTAAGTTACGTCATTAATAGCGTTAAAACTTCCAAGTTAATCCTCAACTTGTTCCTCGTGAAATATGATCTCTGTAGGTTACAAGCGGAGCTCTAACAAGACTTCTTGCATTATTCATTTATCATTCAAGAGCAAAAATAGATTTAGTTCAGTCTTGTTTTGAAGCGTTTCAGTTGAAAGTTCGTTATTTTTCAGCATTACATTTAAATTTTACGTTAATGCTAATAGTTATTAACTTATTGAATACTAAATAAATAAATTCAAGGAATATTTATTTTAAAACTAACTTTCACGTATGACTTCGTTTCCATGTTCAAATGAAAATGACTAAGAGATATATATGAGGTTCACGTTCTAGGTTCCCGAGGTGATCCTGGTCGCGATATAGTAAGTTACTTAGAAACGACTAATTTGATTTTATGAACTCTAATTTTCCTGGGTAAATGGTATTCTACTAGCCAACACAAAAATGTTTTTTCTATTTGAACCAGTAGTTTCTGAGATTAGCATACCTTAGACTA
Organism: Heliconius erato x Heliconius himera; assembly: GCA_013421005.1. NCBI lineage: Eukaryota > Metazoa > Arthropoda > Insecta > Lepidoptera > Nymphalidae > Heliconius > Heliconius erato x Heliconius himera. The sequence continues at coordinate 9,347 of JAATLQ010036367.1, read as the reverse complement.
CTTAACTAGCACGGCATACTTTGGAGCAAAATATATACTTTTTTTAAACAAAGTTTTCAATATTCAACAAAATCACATTATTACAGGCAGCAGTAAATCCTTACCCCATTACTGTTCCAAATCTTATCTCTTCTCTTGGCGCAGTACCAACACTTTGGTAATTCGATAACCTTTTATTGCGTTGCAATACTTAAAACCGATCTTGATTTATTATAATGTAATCGACGACGCGGAGTTGTAAAGTTGAAATGGATACTATTTGCAAAAATACGGTTATGAATTGAATTCCCAAATAGAAGAATTATTTGTATTAGCTTTATGCTGTGTGTCTTATATAGCAGGATAGGTAGTGGGAACCAAGTCTTAAGACACTTCATTCCCCGCTTCGCCCAATCTTACAAAGGCTGTTCCACTGCGTAACTACGGCCTCAATAGTTTTTTAAGAATATTCATATATTTTCGACTGTTTAATGATAATGTTGACCTGTTTTTTTACTGAAGTCATAAGTTATGAGTTCAAATAAACATCTTGGTCATATAAATTCACATCACTATTTTATAATTTTAGACGGGTAAGGAGAGGAAATATTTTAGGTATCAACAGACTCCGCGCTTCGAGTAAAGCCAAAATTTTCGAGACATTGTGTGTTGAGAAGCGGATATCAACACCGCGCTTTATCTTCTTACCAGAGCGATAAAATAATGCACTCTCCCGAGTGAAAATTAAACCCACAACTGGCCTGTTTACAGTCAGACACTGTGCCGCTGCAACAAGGTAGACACTATATTGATGTAGATATATTTTGAGGCCAGTCGTGGCGCAAAAAGTGTGACTGTAAAATCGACTGGTTGTGGGTTCGATGCCCACTTGAGGAAAAGAAATATTTATTTACATTTATAATTCATTTCTTCACTCTGGTGTCGAGGCAAAGTGCGGCGTTGAGTTCTGCCACTCAACACGCAATGCCTCCAGAACTTGGCTAAAAGTGGGGAACGAAGTGTCTTAACACTAGGTTCCCTCTGCCTAGCCTGCTGTGTGCGGGATACAGTGTGCAGCTGATTTAATTTAATTTTTAATATATTTTATATCAACCTCCAAAGGTCTCCACATCTCTATTTGTCACCTCGTACATACTACGTTATATATTAAAGGCCACAATTACCCGTCGAGCCTACCATGTAAGATATATCTTAGAATAATTTGCAAGCGACGTGCGACGTTGCGGGACACTTGAGTTATTCAGACGTTCTGGCCTAATGTTAAATTTCAATGGATTTACTGCTATATCATAGTATACAAACATATATAAATTTTGTTATTTTTATATTGGACATATAATATATTAATAAATAGTAATTCTTTCGAGTGGGGATCGACCCCATAACCGTTGCGCTACAGTTACACCCTTATGCCCCTGTGCCAGGACGGCCTCCCATCTAATTAGTTAAACAGTATAAATTCAATTTACGTCCATGTTCTAAACGCAAACGTTGCTAATATCGTTGGATTAATGCTATCATTATTGTATGAGCCATACAACCGTCGATTAATCAAACATATTGGAAGCAATATTTGTCCGCGTCCTCGTTATATTGACTTATGACTGATTTTCAACGCACCTGGCGGCTGTAAAATCCTTATGGACGGTAAATAAGTGTTTACGGATAGTACATAAATCAACTTCACGCTGTATCCCGCATACAGCAGGGTAGGCAGAGGGAACCTAGTGTTAAGACACTCCGTTCCGTACTTTCTGCCGAATTCTGCAGGCATTGCGTGTTGAGTGGCAGGACTCAACGCCGCACTTTGCCTTGACACCGGAGCGAAGAAATGGAAATATAAATTTAAGTAAATATTTCATCTCCTCGAGTGGGGATCGAACCCACAACCAGTCGGTTTTACAGTCACACTTTGTGCCACTGCACCACGACTGGTGTCAATACGGAAAATTAATTGGATTATGTTTGATTAAATGAAGTGATTGATCATGAGTACATTTTTTTTAGGTAAGTTGACAACTTCTACTATATGAAGAGGAATACAAATGTGATGTCTTCATATTATAGAGATTTTAGAAACGTCATCATGTTACAGTGCGGCAGTGTTGCATTTAAAACACGAGGATTTCGAATTCGGTACTTTCCTGGGAATTATTACTTTAATTTTCCCACTTCATTGTAAAGTAAAACTCCTTTAATTTCCGTTCAGTTTCGTTATTCAACACGCAAGACCTAGAATTCGGGAGAAAAGCGGAAAAGGACTCGTTCTTTTTGACTTCTACTTCCTTTTACCTGCCGTACAGGAACCAAGACCTGGAACTGACCAGGTCGGTTTCCAGAAGGCGCGGGTCCGAGTCCCGCTACGTTGAATTTTTTATACGTTTTCTAAATAAGTAAGAAGTTACATGCTTTGTTATACAATAAAACAGTAGAAAAATAGATAATGCTATTCAAAGACATATGCTGTCGCCGAGTTTATTTAACTTTTTTAAAGGATTACAGTATGTTCGCTACATGTTTTTTTGTAACTTTAAACATTTACACAGCGCATGACCATTCATTTTAAAACTTTGATATCTTCTAAAATATTCAATTCTGTAATATCCTGTAAAAACTAATATGTAATGTAATGTATGTGTAATAATGTCTGATAAAAATGGATAGCGGTGGCTCGAACAGCCCATACTATCTGATAAAGATTTGTCACAAGAATCATCGAATAGCGAAGGTAAAAGTGAAGTAGAACCGGAATATCTCGTACCCAGATCAAAATTCAGACAATGAAATGGCGTTGAGTGATCGAGAATGTACAGGTGACAAGAAGTCCTCTTTTTATCCAGAAAGGAACAATTCTCCTTAATGTAGCAAAGAACCCTATCGGTCATCCTGTCGGACTAGAAGCTGCAATATTATAAAACAGTTATCGTTAGTGAAACTAATTAAGTCTTATAAAAGAGAACGACAAACAGTTGAACTTGTCTATAGTGTTCGAAATGAGTTTTTTGAAGATCGATGATAAGAGTGGGACTTTTAGTGCTTTACGAAAAGGTAGGTCCCGAGCATATGAAAAACCGGCGTCACCAAAGACATAAGTTAAACTAACGTCACCAATGGCAGGTTAAAATTAAACTTTACGGGAAAAGAATTCGTGACGTCTTGGATCATATGTTCAAATGTTCCAGGTTAATATGTTACTATTTATAAGTGGTATTTTTATAAGGGCCCGTAAACATTATGTGCTAGCTAGCATCTTCTGTATAAACGGAAAATTGACTTACAAGAATTTACTATTTATTTTGTATAAAATATATTGTTTACCAGGACTCGACAGAATTGTGAACATTGAATTGTTGTATAAATATTTTACTCTAGCAGCGACATGACTTGGCAGTAGAAAATTAAGTCTATGTATAAAGTATACGATAAAAAATGTACTGTAAATATACTACAAAGAATAAATAAATAAATATGAATCTATTTATTTATTATTGTATTGTTACATTTTTTTTTTGTTTGCACATTATCCTTATTTATTTAAATTTTATTATCCATATTTATTTAAATTTAATTAAATTGAGCACACCTAGACAACTATTTCCCACACGACAAGGTTGGCTAATAGAGAATGCTTTTTAGCGTTAAGCCCGCCTTTTGCTCATATTTTTTTCTAAAAATGTGTTTAGAAAAAAATATGTATAAATATTTTCGCTTTCAAGCTAAAACTACTGAGACAAAGAGATGTAACAATGAGTTTAAGCAGGCGAAGCTGCAATTGGATAGCATATTTTTAATAATAAAATAAAAGGACGTTCCACAAATAATTCTAAAACATCTATTCCCTCTAACAAATCGTGATATCAATAGCAATAGCATTAACGTGAACAAAATACGAGTACTTTAATAAAAGTAAGAAAATAAAAGCGCATTTCGTATTGTTTGAGGAATATTTTCAAAACTTTAGAGAAGCTTCGTAGTTGTGATGAATTTAATGTGCTTGTTCCAAGAAAATAAACTGCTTATAAATAATTCGTATCATATTAATTCTTTCAATGTAAAGGCTTTTTTACTAAGTAGTTTGTGAATCTTAGACTGTGGCAACAAATATTGTTACAAAACTTATTTATTCATTTCTTTACTTTATTAAAAACGTTATATATATTTGGGAAAGAAAAAAAGTGAAGTACTTACTCCATATTTTCTTCACGCTGTATTCCTCATAAAGCAGAGTAGGCAAAGGGAACCTAGAGACACTCAAACTAGTCAAGTCACTCCATTCCCATTAAGACAATTCTGTCCCCCACAGTGAGGAAATGAAAATATTTTACTCCCTCGAGTGGAAATCGAACCCACAATCATCCTAACTATAGTCTGTGCTCGTACACGACGGCCTCAATATACTCAAAGATGTACACGAGTCAAATCAACGTCACCAATGGCGGCTTAAAAGATGAAACTAAAAATATATTATTCCGCCTATACTATGTAAGTAACATGAATTCAACATTTCGGAATATATTATTTTTCTCAACGATCATAAGTCAATACCGTCGGTCAGAAAACGCTTTAAGTGCTTGTACGTGTGTTCCTAAGCGATTACATGCGAGAAGTGTAGTGTATGTATGTAACTTTAGTACAAAGTATTTACTGGATGAAATTCTTCAAAATATTACAAGACATTGAATTTTCTTAGAAATAAAATGATTGCTGGTGTAACTTTTAGATTTAGTCTGTATGAAATTTAGATACATTTTTAGTATCAAGAAAACTAAGTCATTTTCATTTTCCCCATTCAAATAAAATAATTTATCTTTACCCTTATTTGTTTTGTTCAGAATGTCGTCTAAGCAGTTGTGTTATTTACTAAATTTCGCTATTAACACGGTTTACGACACTCAGTGTTACCCTGCATGAATTTATTACTAATTAAAATATTATATTCGGCCAGTCGTTGCCAGCAACTTAGTGGGGTTTAATTTGCAAAATGTCGATTTTTCCCGTTTTCTTAGGATGTCGTAGGAATATCGTAAAAGCCTAGAAAGGCTTTCTGATGCAAAGGAAGTGTGAACACTTAGAAAAGTATTCGATCATACATCCAAATCTATCACATGCCAAATTTCAGCATTCCAAGTTATTAGCTTCACCTATGCATTATTGTGGGCTGCGGTAATAGCTTACCATCAGGTGACCGGAACGCTCGTACCAAAAAAAAATATTACTAGTTGCTTTTATTCTGAATCAGAGTTTTATATCTGGATTTAAAGTTACAATCATGGTTTATTCAGTACTTACAATCAGCTTCACGCTGTACATAGCTCGCATATAGCAGGGTTGGCACAGGGAACCAAGTGTTAAGACACTCCGTCCCCACTTCCCGCCTATTTTTCGAGGCATTGCATTTAGTGGCTTAACTCAACACCAAGGCCTTTTTGCCTTAGTGCCAGAGCTAGACCAGATGAAATGAAAATATTAACAAATAATAATTGATTCCCCTGAATGGGAATCGAACTCACAACCGGCGCCGTCGAGGCTTCAATATCTACAAAATTATGAATATAACGCTTCCATAAACTATCTTACAAGGTATCCAAAATTACTTCTCTCAGTCAACTAATAGAAGAACTAATTCAAAATAAATAAATCAGCTTCACGCATGTATGTATCCCGCACACAGCAGGGTAGGCAGAGGGAACCTAGTGTTAAGACACTCCGTTCTCCACTTTCTGCCGAATTCTGGAGGCATTGCGTGTTGAGTGGCAGAACTCAACGCCGCGCTTAACCTCGACACCAGAGCGAAGAAATGGAAATATAAATTTAAGTAAATATTTCACCTCCTCAAGTGGGGATCGAACCCACAACCAGTCGGTTTTACAGTCACACCTTGTGCCCTTGCGCCACGACTGGCCTACTAGAAGAACTAGAAGACAATTTATTCGATGGTAACTTCTATTATCTACAACTGAGTTGCAATTCGGGACATTCGACGCACGCGGTGATACCCATTCATAGATTTATGTTATGAAGTATGTACGTGCTTGCCGATTTGTTCGATAAAGTGGAGAGTAAGCGATTTTTATATGGAAAATTATATTTGATTTAAGGTCGTAGTACAGTGGGATAGTAGTGGGTCATACTGTAAACGTGATAGTTAAGGGTTCGATATCGACTTGGTGTGCTCTTTGAGAACTTTCTACGTAATTCCTTTAATTTATTAATAGTGATTGGAATTATCTAAATGATCACTACCTTATTTAATTTTTACAAAGAATAATTTTGTTGTATAATTAGTATAATTTAGTTTGTTTTATAGTATATTTTTTTATTACTGGACTTTAAAATTTCAAATTTAGCATTTAGGTAGGTTAGAAAGTGTAGCGAAGCAATAAAAAGACAACTTCCCGAAATTTCAAGGAAATGGAAAAAAACGTGGTTTTCGATGCTACTTCTTAATATTAAGCCGCATTGCTGCTATTCTACGATTATGGTGCATCCATTTGCGGATTTATAAAATTGCGATACATTGATATAAGCAGTAAGCTTAGAACTTTATAAAAGTAGCAAATTGAACCTTCAACTGGGATCTTATAAGAAATATGATAACCACTTTGCCAAAGTCCAGCTTTGGTTAAGCCCATATTTATTTATATTATAATATTTATAAAATATTTGTGACCTACCTTGCCTTTGCAAAATAAATATATGAAATACTAATTTAATCTTCTTAAGGCGGAACTTATTACCGCGTTTTCTTATCTTTTACTTATAAGAGCTGTAAAATTAAAATAATTAATTCTCCCGAAAGGACGTCACAGCCATCGCGTTTACATTGAAATGCTGTACCACTACGCCACAATGGCCTTTTCTATTGGCATAATTTTTTTTGGCTTCATGCTGTATTCTGCATATGGCAAGGTAACGCAGAAGAAACCTAGTATTAAAGATCGTCCTTTCCCACCAACACACTTCCGTTTTCCATTTTTCGCCGAACTCTGAAGGCATGTTGAGTGGCAGAACTCATCGGAGGGTTTGCCTCGTTTCTAAAGCAAGGAAAAGAAAATATGAAATATTTTATTTTTTCAAGTGGGAACCTCAACTGGCATAATTTTTTTATTATTCTCCGGGAATCCTTTCAGTTACCGGAATTTGTGAATATTACTATATTATATTATTCTTAATACATATGTACTAGGATATTTAGTAAATATTTATAGTTTTCCAATTTTTCTCAAATATTGAAGAAGCACAGCGAAAAAAAACATTCTTGTCCAAAAAACATAAGAAATACTTAAATATATAATAATATCTTTATAGATATTATACTTTTAATATAGCCACGCATTATATACTTTTAATATACAAAAGGAATAAAATAATTTATTCCTCTTATATATTAAAAGTATATAGTGTGTTGCTTACTCAATATATCCGAGAAGTAAGCGGAAAACATGAGATGATCTTTTTCTGGTTTTTTCGTAATGAACGTTAAAAGTAACTGATGCTTTTATATTATACTGTTATTTATACAGTTTCACGTTGTATCCCGCACATGGCCGAATTCTTTGCGTGCGCTGTATTAATATTGCACAAAAAATACTGAAGCTTTACATTAAATACACAATTAAACATTTGCACAAATTTAGTGACAAAAAGGTCAACGAAAAGAAAATATTGTACTTGAAATATACTGTACTTGAGTTCTGCCACTCAAACCGCAATTCTCAAGAATTTAATGAAAAGTCCTAGGCCACCGGGATACAGCGTGAAATTAAAAAAATACCTATCTATTACCTCAAATGCCTATTATTCTAAATCCAACTAGACACAAAAGGGCAATCTTAGAATACTTACACTATCAAGAGATCTTCTCCGCGCCTGCGACTGATCCTCTCGAGATAAACCAACACGTAGACAAATAAATCCCACGTACTGCGGTCACGCGCGCCCTGAATATTACATATATGCTAGTTCAAATTTATTTTATAGCGAATATCATCGTAACACAATTACATTTTTGTTCCATTTTCACGTTTTTTTCTTTGAATTTTGTGAAAGTAGGCGAAATGAATGTATTAGGAGATGAGTCTGTTATTCATTTAGTTAGCTAACTTGCGGAACTTAACACCGTGAATTATGGCATTGTTTCACCAAAACAATATTTTATGAATTCATAAATATGTCATATTTAGCTATTTTTCAAACTGTTTACTCACCTTTAACTCTAGATATTCTGTTAATTTCGGAATCTTAAAATTTTATATCTATAATAAATACTAAAAATAAATTTAATTCCATCATTTACACATAGTTAGTTTAGTACATATTAAGTTGTAGAGAGTGACTTTTTTAGCTTCACGCTGTAATCCGCACATAGCGGTGTAGGACAGGGGAAACTTAAGAACTTAACGTTAAGACACTCGGTTCTCATTAAACCATTTCTGTTCCAAATTTTCCGCTGAATCAACCGTCTCGAAACTTTGCCTCAATACGAGACGGATGAAATGCAAATATTAAATTTTCTCGATTGGGAATCGAATCCACAACCTATTGTGCTTACATTCACTAACTTGTTTCCCAGCGCCACGACTGGCTTTACTTAATTCTTCATATTTTCAACAAATTCATGAAAATACAAAATATATATAATATATAAATCTGAAAGAAAATGTCAAACGAAGAACAACTGACGCGTTGACTGATGCTGACTAAACCAGTCAGCATCAGTCAAAGGGTTGCCATTATCACCATATAAAAGTAGGAAATCACGTTCGACCCCTGTCGCTTATATTAAACTGATATAGAGGGATTTCTACAAAAGGTAAATAATAAAACAAAAGATTTTTTCTAGGACATTTCGGGACTGAACAATATTCATTATAATAGGTGATTCTTTTTTTAAATTGGCTTCACACTGTATTCCGCATATAGCATGGCGGGCAGAGGGAACGTAGAAATAATGTAGTGTAATACATATATATATATATATATATATATATATATATATATATATATATATATATATATATATATATATATATATATATATATATATATATATATATATATATATCTATATATATATATATATAACAATGATAATATTTTATCGTCATACAGATTTCATTGAATTTGAATGTTTACAATTTTAATTACTGTACTAAATCTATATATATAAAAGGACTTGTGCTGACTGACTGAGGTAAGACGCACGCAGAGCCGTAACCGCTGATGGTAGAAACGTCAAATTTGGGCAGATGTTTATTTTTATATTCTGGACATCCACTAAGAAGGGAATTTGAAAAATTTTAACCCTAAAGGGATGAAATAGGGGTTGAAAGTTTGTATGGAAAAAA
>JAATLQ010036366.1:144699-182338 GCA_013421005.1 Heliconius erato x Heliconius himera | reverse complement strand
CAAAGAGACAGGCACTGTGACGTCGTTAGGTGATGAGTAATGCAAGAAAGAGACAGCAACACTGCACTGTGACGTAGGTTCTTCGTTAGCAATTCGGGGAAGTGAGTGATTAGGCTGTGCGTGAGCTTAATGAGGGTGACTAATAAGCGACTAGTGGGATTTAATTAATCGAAAAGCTATCTTTGGAATGGTTAGAGATAGAGCTCTGGGACCCAGCGCAATCGATTCAAATGGGGGGGGGCATTCGTTGGGTCTGGCGCTTGCGCCAGACCCAACGAATCCATACTACTTATACGTTAGTTCCGATTCACAGAGCAAATAGGAGCTTGCAAATGAGCCATGATATCTCCAGAACTGAGATTTTAATCGAAACAAGAAATCGGACAATACTTTAATTATTTATAATTTTTTGCATCCATTCACTTTTATCACTAACTTAATTATGTAGATAAGTTAAAAATAAAAGATATTATAACTTTTACAACAAAAAAATCGACTCCAACCGGATTTCACAATCAGAACCTATTCAAACTCTCATCAAACTACCCTTGAAGTGTATCCTTTCCAATAAAAAAAAACATCGAAATTGGTTGGCGTGACATTGAGATATTCGTCCATTTGTCGCGCACATACTTATGCAAATAAAACCTATGTGATTTTCTAATAAATACCATTGTAAGAAATAGACCAAATTAACATGGGACCACACGAGAAGCGCCAGTTTTCAAATAAAAAAAGTATATTTAAAATCAGTTCACCCAGTCAAGAGTTCTGAGGTAACAACCATACAAATAATACAACACAATAAAAAAATACAGTCGAATTATTAACCTCCTCTTTTTCTTTTATCAATATTTATAACAAGCACTATTCCTTTTTTTTTAAATGATTTAAAATTTATTGCAATCGAAGGAGTGCTTGTTTATAGCAATTTATTTGTTCTACTTTATACTGTAATAAGTACTATTTTTAAATTAAATATATATTTATATATCGAGGCCAGTCGTGGCGCAGTGGCACAAAGTGTAAAACGGACTGGTGGGTTCGATCCCCACTCGAGGAGATGAAATATTTACTTAAATTTATATTTCATAGCATTTCTTTGCTCTGGTATCGAGGCAAAGCGCGCGTTGAGTTCCGCCACTCAACACGTAATGCCTCCAGAACTGGGCGGAAAGTGGGGAACGATGTGCCTTAACACGAGGTTCCCTCTGCCTACCGTGCTGTGTGCGGGATACAGCGTGAAGCTGATTTTTTTATATGATATGTAATACGTAAATTATTAATGTTTATATCAATATTAATGATTTCTCTATGGTCCAGTGGAGTAGTCGACGATGCGTTCAATTCTACTCGACCGATCAAGATTCACATTTATTTATATTGGTTTATTTAGAATACTAAATACAAGGATGTTGAGTAACCAGCTTGTAACAGTAAAGAAGATGTAATAAGAAAAAAGTGAAAGTCAATTTATTAGCCTTGGTTGTTTATTTAATAGTGAAAACGATTTTTACCCAAGTTTCTGTGCCAGTCAAAATATGGTGCATGTTACTGCTACTACTTTTAATATTCGTTTTTAGAATATATAATTGATTTGAGGTCAGTCGTGGCGCAGCACTGCAAAGTGTAAACGCGCCGGGCTGTGGATTCGCTTTCCTCTCGAGGATATAAAATATTTCAATTTTTTTTGCTCTGGTGTCAAGGCAAAGGCGTCGTGTTGAGATTCGCTGCTCAACACGCAATGCCCCTAGAATTCGGCGACTATCCGCTCAAGGCTTCGCCCGCTTGTACTACACAATATTTGTATTTTCTCATATTACAAGTACTTTCGTGATCTAATAACATTACCATTTTAAAAACAATATTCATACATTGAGAGAAAGGTAAAATATTTAAATATTTGACTGCTTTGTGTGTTCTCACAAGTGACTATTTGTGGGTTCGATTCACACGAAGAAATGAAATATTTAATATTGTCATTTCCTCGCTCTTGTAACCAGGCAAAGCGCGGCGTTGAATTCCGAAACTTAACACGCAATGCTTCCAGAGTACGGCGGAAAGTGAGGGACGGAATTGTGCCTTAGTGGACATTGAGACACTTTTAACACTACAAGGTTACCAGGTTCCCCCCTGCCTACCCTGCTATGTGTGGGATATAGCGTGAAGCGAAAAAAAATGTTCGCTTATTTACTCATATAAGTACATCAAATGTTGCGTATATATATAATTGACATTTTAGACGTTGTGAAGGTGTACAAAGCACCTGCAATATTTACTGTTGCAGCTGTACCTCTAAAATGTTTCTAAATGGTTTTCTTTTGTGAATTAATTATCACCATCTCCTTATTTGACTCTACTACGTTCTTCTCCTTAAATTACTACACTGTTACTTGTTATTCAGCGCACTTATTGAAAGTTTATATATAATACACATTTTGTAGAGCATTCTATAATTAATGAAGGACGAATGAATTTTTTTTTAAGTTGTTTTGTAAAGTTTTAGTGCATATCGCCGCTGGTCGTTTGTTTCAAAATATAAAAATGGCAATTAATTACATACCTTTTTAAACCAGGCGAGTTTATGGCAGTCGATTAGAAATAATGTGACTGTATACACGAAGGTTGTGAGTTCGAGTCCCACTCGGGAAATGAAATATATAATATTTTCATTTATTCACTCTGATGACAAGGCAAAGCGTGAGCGTGAGTTGAGTTCCGACACTTAATGCCTTGAGCGGCGGAAATTAGGAAATAAGTGTCTTAATATTGGGTTCCCTCTGGTTACCCTGCCGTTTGCGGGATACAGCTCGAAACCGAACTAAAAATAATGTGTTCAAAATAGTGGTATGTATTAGTCAGTTTAGTCAAAACTAAATCAAAATCTATTAAAAGATATGTAATTTGAGTGGCGTAAATATGATTGGTTAATTACATTTAAATAATGACTACGTTTAACCTGTGTATGTGTGTTCTTCTCATTCGTTACATAATATTCACTTTCTTTAGACGTACGAGATTATCACTATTGTAAAGCACGTTTCGAACATATTTAGATGCTCAAATACAAATGACCGATCACCCTTGACTCTATTTGGAGGCCTATTTTGTAGGTAGTAAGGTTGGGTTTACTTGAATTAAATATAGAATTCACTGATCGTTGATAGTGTCATATTTGCTTGTTACTAACGTCACTTTCTTAATAGCATAAGTGCCAAAAATGTAAATGATCATGACTGAAGAAATTCGAAAGTACAAAAGATCTATATGAGAGTAACTTTTTTTGGCTTCTCTCTGTATCCCGCACATAGAAGGGTAGGCAGAACATTTCCGTTTCCCACTTTCTGTCGAATTCTCGAGATTATAAGCAGCCGAACTCAATTTCGCTCTTGCATATAAACATTACCTATAACAAACAAAAGGCAAAGGTTTAAATCTTATAGATATCTGATAAAATTGAAAATATAAAGTACCTGTACAATATGAATTTATAATCTAAATATAGTATACTAATAATATGTACTTAACCCTGGAATGTAAAGGAAGCTCTAATCTAGAAAAGTAAACAGTATTTTTATGAGCGGTGAAAGCAGATTGATGTTGCTATTTTTTCCTCCTCTTTTATCCACTTGACAAGTTTAGAGAGCCCAATTTGGACACGGAAGCCAACCTTAAATAATATGTTGTAATATATGGGAGGAAGTTTCTGTTATGTTAGTTTTAGTGTGCCCATAATTTGATATAATTTTTGATGTTTTAAATTCTTATTCTTTATTATTTTTAATCTAAACTAGAATTTAACCTCACATGTTTATATAAAATGTTAGATTTTCAAATAATGTGAATATTTAGTTAGCGAAGTTAGGAAAACTTACAAAGTTAAGGTGCCAACAGGCAATAAATAAATTTATAGGCGTTTTAATATTTGGATCTGAGGGAATTATCTCTATTTTAGTACACACGATAGCAACACATTTAATGTTTACAATTAATGTTCAATTTATCTAAATCTTAATTATCTATTTTAAATATTTACATATTCCTAGTGGTACTGTTCCAATAAATTCAGTAATACATGGTTGGATTGCAACCAGAACCTTGCTAGCCAATGTACGATGTTTCCATAGAAAAGAGAGTAAAGGATTGAATCACTAAATCTCTATGTCTGTCCCGCAAAGAGCTGGAGATGTCTCTAGACAGGAATCTGATCAATTTAACTAATTTTATTATCGTTTGGGCAATATCCGAGATTTAAATTTATTGTAATGTCACAGATGTATACTGTAATAAGTTTAAGTTTCTTGTTGTACTTTTAGTTCTTTATTCTTTTAATTATAAATATTGAATAAAAATATTATTTGTAGTAGTTGAAATGTAGTTCATTATTTTTTCTTTTTATTATTTGTTTCTTTTCCATTTTCACCACCTAGTGTTAAGACACGTTCCGCAGAATTATTAATTAATTATTTCTGACTTAATAAAAAAAATAGAAATTGAATTTCTTAGAATAATAGGAAGTCCTTAAGTGCTAAACTTGATTTAAAGCGACCAATGAGATCGTTTCGTGGGCGTGAATGTTATTCAATTTTAAATGTTACCAGTTTATTTACGCCCACTTTAAAAATATTTGCGTATGGTCTCGTTTTTATAATTCAATCAAATATTATAGAAATAAGGTATAAATAATTGCCTGAAAGATTATATAGATAGATAGATTTTACTTTGTTTGCACACAAATAAGAAAAAAAAAACAAAAAAAAGGAGTTTTATTGTAAGTTTAAATAAATATAATAAAATAGAAAGCCATCTAACATCTAGCAAATACCAGCTTTATTCATAAGGAAGGAAATGTATGGTTACTTTAAGGTGAAAAATAAACTAAAATTTGTAAAAGCTATATAAATGTTAATTTATAGCTACGTATGTCTATGTAAGTATTAAAAAATATAATATACACGACAAAAAACAACAACATTAGATTTTCACAATCAAGATCATTTTGTGAAGTTAAAGAGGAAAATAAGGCAAACCGTGGGACAGGGGCTCAACCGTGTACTGACTGTAAACGCTACTGCTTGTAGATTCGATTCCCACTCGAGCCCATGAAATATTTTTTTTTTTCTCCGCTGTAGTATCGAGACAAAGCGCGGCGTTAAGTACCGGCACTCAACACGCAATGCCTCCAAAAATCCAGCGGTAAGTGGGGAATGGAAGTATCTTAATCTGAGGTTCTCAGGTTCCCTCGGCTATGTGCGGGATACAGCGTGAAACTAAAAAACGATAATTTTGTTATGATTTGTTTTAATTTTTTTAACGTTTATGAAATATAAAAATTCTAGTTAAACAACACTAATATGTATAGATACATTCTAACTATCCCATACGGAAAGCGTGTATAATGCGATCGTATCTGCCGTAGGGCTTGTTAACGTAACACTTCTTACTTTTTACGCTTCTTCTTCAAGATGTACTAAATACATTACAAAAGAGTTGCTGAAGTATTATATGTTATTTACTGATATATGCAAGTAAAAGAGCGCAACTAATTCTTGCGTGTCCCGTTTCTCTCTTTTCTGTTGCTTTGCTGCTTTTATTTCTTTAAGAAGTTATTAAAATACATACATACATATGATGGATTAAAGGAATGGTGGGTCAAAAGATTTTCAATGTGGTTTTCACTAATAAACAAGAAGGTTTTTTGGAAGCCACACACCCACACCACTAAATCTCATATTCTAAGAAGAAATTTGTCATTTTTTTTTGAATTCTAACTGATAAGAGATGAAGAATGATCATGCCCTACCTGAAAATTTATTTGATGATAAGCTGCATCGTTACATAAAATCCAGCCTTATTGAGATGAATCTATCCTAAAGTTGCTATACATATTATGGTAACGTAAATGAAATAAGGCAAGTCCTCTTACAACTTACATAACAGACCGCACCACATGTCACATAAACAATATTCTCACTTTCTACTACTCCGTTTATCGAAAGGACAATTGGAAACAGTAATAGAACTTCTTTTGTGTTTATACTCTATACAATTTGGTGGACTTTCGATTTTGTTCAGCTTGATTAATGGCACTTCTCCTCAAAACGGCATGTGAATGCAAATGATATATATATACGTAGGTTTGTCTGTTATACTGTTCTACGTTGGCATAACAGTTTGTGTAAGGTCAAAATCTGTGATATATTTTTTTATATAGTTTGCATGTCTTGCCTGGAACCTGAATGTTAAGACACCCCGTTCCCTTTAAGACACTTCCGTTTCCCAGTTTCCACCAAATTCTCGAGACATTGCGTCTTGAGTGGCGTAGCGTCTAATTATTTTAAATAGCATATTTTACGATTTAAATTATCAATTTACCTTGCTCTTGTGCTATTTACTTTATAATACTGTTACTTCTTATTTACTTAAATTTATATTTCCATTTCTTCGCTCTGGTGTCGAGGCAAAAGCGCTCAACACGCAACGCCTCCAGAATTCGGCAGAAAGTGGGGAACGGAGTGTCTTACACTAAGTTCCCTCTGCCTACCCTGCTGTGTGCGGGATACAGCGTGAATTAATTTAAAAAAATTAAAAAATATATATTTATTTATTTTTACTGTTATTTCTTTTTGATACCATAAGATTTTTGAAGAGTTAGGAATGTCAATGTAATCCAACGCATCTCTTCATCAATCTCATTATTAATTTGACCCACTTCAACATCAGTGCGAGTATTTTCCCATATGAATATGAAATCGATCGATCAATATAAACATGTACTCATCTATCTAAGCTGTGTCTCAAGGTGGTTTAACATAAACGCAATTCACTGTACATGGTGACACTTGTTCCAAATAATGTGAACCGATTAGCATAACATGGTCTTTGGAAATATCGCAATTGTTTAAAGGTTGAATGGAGTATTGTATCAAGTCGTAATATTCATTATATTTGTTACAAAATATTCTTAAATATGTTTTTTATTTAGCTTCACGCTGTATCCCGCATGTAGCAGGGTAGCAGAGGGAGTCTAGGTCACTAGACTAGACGCCGCAACTGCGACTTGGTGGAAAGTGGGCAGTTGCGGCGCAGTGGCACAAGGGTGCGACTGTAAATGTTACAGGTTGTGGGTCCGATTCCTATTCCAGGAAATGAAATATTTAATATTTTTATTTTCTTCGCTCTGGTAACAAGGCTAAGCGCAAAGTTGAGTTCCGACACTCAATGATTCCAGAAATCGACGGAAAGTGGAGAGCGAAAATGTCTTAGTAAAAAGTGGGTATCTAAACACTAGGTTTCCAGATTTCTTCTGCCTACCCTGCTATAGCATACAGCGTGATGCTAAAAGAAATTAAATCTTTCATTTGCGTAAAATAATAACTATTAATATATAAAAAATATTCAAATTTTAACGAGACTTTGCGAGTAGATAACCTTGTAAGAATTATGAGATGTTTGATAAGTAAATTATTTCTTTTATCTTTTATAAATAGAACTAGGTATTTTACTGCAATATACATAAGTAAACATCAATTATCTATAAAAGTGTTTTATAGTATGTAGAAAATGTACAGATGTAAAATGCACCTTTCATAGTTTGTCATTCATTCTTTTAAGAGGAACCATAAAAAAATATATTTCGTACACCTGCAACGATTCTCATCTATGGATATGAACCAATAACCTGGAATTCGAAAAATTATTGATTAGTACTTTTTGCTATGTTTTTTTTAATATATCGTACAAGCTAGGAATAAGTGAAGGCGGCTAATAAAATATTTTCATACTCATTTAAGAATAACGCATTCTGCAGATGCTCCCTAGTAATTAACAGCAGCTGCCAATTCCATTTTATTTCTATATTTGGTACTATAAAGTAGTTACATGAACACGCGCCACAAGTGTCTGAAAGGTGTGTTTGACATACTTCCAAGATGTGGCTTCTAAATTTTTTTTTGACAAAATGTCAAATGTTAAAATATGTTAATGTCGATCTTTAAGAATACAGTTAGGTATGTCCGTTTAAAAAAGAATTTTGTTAAATGTTAATTGTATGTGCATACATATATATCTTCACGTTGTGTCTTGCAGGGTAAACAAAGGGAACCTTATAAGACTCTCCGGTTCCTACTGTCCGATAAATTTTCGTGGCAAAATTAAAAAAAACAACACTAATTTAAGAAAGTATTTTATCCACAAAAACTATTCTTTAATTTAACGCATGGACATGTTAAAATTTATAGATTTTACCAGCTAAGATAATTTTACTATAGGTATGTTATCCTCGTGAGGAGTTTAACGGTGTTGAACATCACGATGCGGCTATTCGATGCCGTTTAAATGGTTTTGTTTTGATTATGTTCATGTATGAATTCTAGTTTGTGTATTTTGATGTTTGTCGTATACTATACTGTTGTGGCTTGATAAATGTAAACATGTAACTCTAGGATAAATCAAATAATTGGTAATGAGCTTAGTGGCGCAGGAGGACAAGTTTGTGGCATGAGTAAACGCGATAGGTTGAGGGTTCGATCCCTCTCAAGCAAAATAAATTCGGCGGAAATGAGGAGCGGAGTGTCTTAACACTGGGCTCCCAGTGCCAACTCTGCATCTGAATACAGCGTGACGCTAAAAACAAATGACTTAACATTAATATATTTTTCTGAGTTTCAAGTGAAAAAATATAGTTCCATAGAGATAACTTACTGGGCGATACATATTCATTATTAATGACATCAATCATTATCAAGTGCTCCAGCGGGATGTTTTCTAGGCGATCGTTAAGATGTAAATGCATGTTTTACACGCACATCTCCTCGAGATGCCGAGGAATAATTATAGGAATACTGTCCTTCTCTACATTCCTCGTGTCCCTCCGAGCTATAAAACCGACCGAGAGATAATGGGTTTAGATTTCATAGAAATGAATAAACATAGAAAATACAAGAAACGTGTTGAATTATACTGATGTATATAGATAAAAAAATTGATAATATTTACTTATTTAGAAAACGTATAAAAATTTGAACGTAGCGGGACACGAACCCGCGCCTCCTGGAAACCGACCAGGCGCTCTGAGCATTAAGCTATACGTTATCATCGAGCTACGTCGAAATTTTTATACGCGTGTTACAACTTATTTAGGCTGTTAAAAAAAATTCGACCTAATTATGATTTCTAAATAAGATTTTTTCTTTCCAAAGTGTGGAAAAACACTTAAAAAATATTTAAAAATGATTTTATTTATATATTTTCCAGTACTTTTTATATATCTTATTTGAACATTTCTCACGATATGTCTATCATAGATCGGTGTTGCATTTTTTTTCTAAATCTTCATTCAAAGCCGTTTTTCCCCCAGGAATATAAAATTTCACACAAACCTTTTATTGCTCGTTTGAATATAGAAGTATGGCCGTTCTAGCTTAACGTTTCCCATGGCTGAGAATCCAGTCTCAGTGGCAATAGACTGTATTACATGCACTCCTTAATTATACTTGTTCCACGACCGCAGCTTACTGAACCTGTAGTGGGGAATGGAGAACAGTGGAAAATTTTATATCAATAGGTATTTTTAATAATAACATGATAAATTGAGCACATGATAGGTTGTGGGTTCGATTCGAGGTAATGAAATATTCAATATTTTCGTTTCTGCCCTCTGGTGTGAAGGCAAAGTGAGGCGTTGATTCCTGCCACTTAACACGGTGGAAAGTGGAGAACGCGAGTACCTTAATAAGAACGGAGTGTCTTAGCACTAGGGTCCATGGTGTTACGTTACCTTTCTATAAAGCAAAAAAAAGAAATAATATATAAATAGTAAAAAAAAATGTATTTAATATTTCATTCATGTAATATTACCTACCTTTACTTTACAGCAGTATTTGTATTGGTAATTGAATATTTTTTGCACAAAAATAATAACATACGTTATTGACGAAGAATTCTAGAATCAATGATAACTAAGCAATTTTATTTTAAAATGTTTATAAAAGTTTAATCGTTATTAGTAAAAAAATAGGCAGAAACTTCGATCAACTATACATTATGAATAGTTGATGCAAGGTTAGAAATTCCAACTTCTTCTGGTTAATAATTCCAAATTCTAACTATTTTAGAGTAGAGTAAGTAAGTAAGATAGTAAAGGTAAGATATGTATAAGCTTTCTTGATAGATCCGTATACTTTAAAACTAAATTTAATGTTAAATAATACGCATGAAAAAATCGTTTTTTCTACTGTCTATTTGATAACATTTTCAAGTTTTAGTAAAATTAAATATTTAACCTAGGTGATGCTTTAAAATTGTAGCGCAAGCAGTTAAGACTTAGCACGCGATCTCTATGCAAAATACACGCGGCGATATAACTGACTGAGGCCAGTCGTCACGCTGGGACACAAGTGTGTGATTGAAAACGCGATTTGTTCTGGGTTCGATCCCCATTCGAGGATAAAAAATATAAATCAAATCAGCTTCACCTTGTATCCTACACACAGCAGTTAAGACACTCCGTTACTCACTTTCCGCCTGGTTCTGGATTTATTGCGTGTTGAGTGTTGGAACTCAACGCCGCATTTTGCCTTGACACCACAGCGAAGAAATGAAAATATAAATATATACGTATTTCATTTCCTCGCGTGGGGATCGAACCCACAACCAGTCGATTTTACAGTCACACTTTGTGGCCCTGCGCCACGACTGGTCCCCTAAACCTTAAAACTAGGTTCCTTCTGTCTAACCTACTGTGTGCGGTATACAGCGTAAAGCAAAAAAAATCACTGACTTACTCGGTGGTCTTGTGAAGTAATACATAGAGCTTCTCGACAGTCAAATTAAAGAAAACAGTGAAATGTTTCTAAGTATTTGTATGTATGTTAGAAGCGAATTATAAGAAAAGTTTGAAATGTATAGAATGGTCTATTTTTTGTGAGTATGTATTTTACTTAAATTTAAGTTCTTATTTGGGGAAAGGAGTATGATGAGTATCAGAGAACAAGAGAGTAGGTACTTATTCTGTCAACATTAACCAAAACTCAAGTACTGTGTAGATTTACTTAAAAATAATAGTATAATTTAAATTTCTATTAGCGTGTGTTATTGCGTATGTATATACTCATTTTACCATTTACACTGATTATATATATATTTATATATATATATTTATATATATATATATATAAATAAATAATATTATGTATGGAAAGTTGAGGTTGACCATTCATTCATTCACAACTTTTTTTGGATATAAAATCTAGGTCACAGATTACAACACCTATTGGACATGCTTTAAGTTATATTTTAGTGTATTTTTGGAATTTACAATATTAAAATATTTGGGATTGCACTGTTATTGCATCATTTTCTCACTTTAGGTGTATGTTCAATAAAGAATAGTATAAAAATAGTAACTGTAATAAGTATCCTTATATATGTTTAAAATAAAGAAAATACATTCTTTCAAAATAAAACTTAAATTATTGTAGTGTCACGATCTGTCTGTCGCGGTCAATATCAGCTGGATCCATCAGCCGTCCGATTAAACCCGCGTAATGATTGCATACACGCTACACGCCCGACCGCCATATCTCGAGAGCCTTGCCCAGCCTCGTCCATGTATGTAACAGTGAGCTTATTCGAAACTTAGCTACCCAACCAAATGCAATGTACCCGCGTTGCAATCGACTCGCGTTAGAGCGGTGTTGTTTTTAATTTGTTAGCGTAAAGTTTGAAGTCCAAGCCGTTCAGTTAGATGCGTCACATAATAGCGCTCCGTGGCGCCTCAGTTTGCTCGCGCTGCCCGCGCAGCTCACTCGTGGGTTCATCTTCGCGTTTATTTTATATTAAATAAATAAAAAAAAAACGACTTTTCGATAACAAATTTGGAACAATATAGACCGGTAATGTCGGTTTAACTGTCGTTTTTTAAACGGCATGTGAGTCTAGAGATGTTTATAATTCGCTCTGCGAATCGTTGGTGACAACTACTTCGTTCTGTTAAGTTATTGTCTTAACAGTGTCCGAGGGAACGTGTGTGACTCTTCCTGCGCTGTGGAATTTGCGGGTTCTGTGTTCGTTTTGTGGAAGTGGAATGTGCCTTATGGTGTAGTGGTTGTGGTGTTTCAGATTTGATGTAACCGATCACAATAGGTTTTGTTTGTGATTTTTGTATCATCACGATCGATGAACAAGGACTTGATATATGGTGAGAATTGTTGTTTTTTTTTTTGCTTCTTAAATTATTATGCGAAGTTATTCCAATTGATTTAAATTATGTTTCTTAAGTACAGCGCTTAAGAATTTATATAAGAAAAATAAAGGTTATCGCGTAGGTATCGTTTGACTGTTTCAATGACATCAAGCACGTTTCCAAAGTGCATGAGCGTTAAAAGAGTGATTGAGCGAAACAAGTCCTCAGTGAATAATACTTAACAACAATTATATAAGATAAAATAACGTTGTAAAGAAATTTTAGATAAGCCAAAATAAGCTTAAAAGCTTTTAAACAAACATATAAATTGAAACCGTAACAAAGTTCTGTTAGTTTTATCGCAATCTAATTATACATTTTTTTTATTAAATTAATTAATATCAAAGGAATGATTCGACAATATTCCGTATAGCGGAGAGCGGAGAGTAGGTCAACGCGTTTATTAATTGCGTATCGACGCTGGCAAGTGGTGTGGTGCCGGCATTGTGTGCGAAATTATCGAAACTGGAACTTGTGATTTCCATTCACTTTTAAAACTACACCACATTTATCTCTACTATGAAGGCTGTGAGTAATAAAAAGACTAAACGCTTTAAATAAATATTTGTCGTTTCATTGAGATTGTTGTATACAAGCGTGCGATTGGAACGTGTGGTTGTGGGTTCGATTTCCACTCGAGGAAATGAAAAAAATAATGTTTTTATTTTCTTCGCTCGTTAAAGTGGGAACGGAAGTGTCTTAATGGGAATAGAGTGTCTTAACACTAGATTATCTTTACGAACCCTGCTATATTCGGGATACAGGTGAAGCTAGAAAAAAAACTATAAATTATTTTTATTTTCCTTTTGAAATATTTTAAACATTTTTGTGAAAGCTATTTTATTATTAACTCTGTTTGTTTTTATCGGCGTACTTTCATTTATTAGTTACACACGCTCGATTTAGATACCATAAGGTGAACACCTCGCTAGTGCTGTGACACATATATTTGTTAAGTAATCTCATTATCTTTCATGTAAAAAAAAAATCAATACTGTGATTTGTGAAGGAAAATTCGGTGGAAGTAGTCGAATTTGAAAGTTTCAATTTTTATCACCTCTATAATTTAGATATTACAGAAATAAATTGTTATTTCGCTGAAAGTCTTTAGGGATCTTACGATATTTAATAGGAGATCCTTTTGTTTAACAATAATTTTATGTTTTTTTAAATTAGTTTACAAATATAATATAACAATTTTTTTTAATTGTTATTAAAATTTTATAGAATTTAATGAAATTGATAACACTTTAAATGAAAAATCTGAACCATTACGCTAAGTGGCAATTGTTACACACTTTACGAAGTTTAATTAGTGAAGCTATTTTTAATTAACAATTAAATTTCGCTGCACTTAATTTATAGTTTTGCAAGATAAAAAATTGTAAAATTATTTAAAGTTATTTTTATATATCATGCACAGAGCATAGTAGGCATAGGGAACCTGGTGTTATGTTGCCCGTTCCTCATTTTCGAATGAAATCTCCGATTTCTCGAGGCATTGCGAGTTGAATGGCGGAACTCAACACCACGCTTTACCTCGACACCAGAGCGAAGAAAATATTAAATAATGAAATTCTTCTAGTGAGGATCGAACCCACAGCAGCTAGACGCGTTTATAGTCTTAAAAACTTAAAAACAACATACATATGTGTAGTATAAAACGTTACAAAAAAACTAAAAATGAAAACAAAAATTAACAAACAGGTCCAACTTCACTTTATAATATTACCTTTTCCTTCTATTGCCGCACTTGAATTTAGTTATTTGTATACACACCCTGACCTCTTGTCACGACGTCTGTAAAACATTGCGATCTTTGATATTAGATATAGCCGCAACTTTCCTTCATTTCTATAAAGTTAAAATGAAAATGACATTATTGGGTGTTCCCAATACTTGTTAAAATTAAATAATATTTAAATGTTTACTATATATTGCATTTAAGTAGGAATTATATTCTGTTTGATAACATATTTAAATAATGTAGGCATGTAATATATTTCATATACTGTAAAATTTATGAAGGGATTTAGAATCGTTTCGATATATATATTTTTTTTCTATAAAAAAATCTCCAAGTTTCGCTATTTTCTACTTCTAAAATATTCGATTTTCTTTTACTTTTTTTTAAAGAACTATATTTTCGAAAGAGCATAATATCTTAATCATGTGGGGTAGTTAGCACTAGGGTTATTTTGCTTATTTTGAAAAATATTTATTCTGTATTAAAAGGAACGTAACCCTAAGTTCATTTGGAAATGATTTATCAAATTTTAATGATTGATTATTTAATTAATAACATTGACTACAATACTTGTGTTATGATATTTGAACGTTTTATTTACACTGTCTTTGCCTGGAGCTTACCTAGAGTCCAAAATAATGACAGCATATTTTTCATTTCATTAAACTGACATGTTAAAAACAGACTAAAGATTCGTCTTGATCTTAAAAAGATAAAATAAATTTATAAACCTAAATGTATATTATTTTAATTCATTTTTGAGGCAAGTCGTGGCGCAGGGGCACGAAGTGTATCTAAAAAACCGACTGGTTATAGGTTTGATTCCTACTCGAGGAAATGAAATCTTTATTTACATTTATATTTTAATTTCTTCGCTTTGGTATCGAGACAAAGCGCGGCGTTGAGTTCCGCTACTCTAGACGAATCTAAATTTTCTTGTTAGAATTTTATAATTTTTTTTAATATTATTCAATCAAACAATCATTGAATAATACATTAATATATTGACAGTCCGTTTATATGCAAAGACCGACAATTTATTTATTAAGCTATAATCAATATTTAACTATTTACAAGCTTGTAATATGTGTGGCAACACTGTTTGTACTGGCGAAGAAAGTTGAACGTACCCCTTTCAGCGTGTCCGCTACTAAATCACAGTTGGCACCAGTTTAATGTTCATAAAGCTTATAAATTTCATATCGAGATTTGTTGTTGATGTTAAAACTTACCTCGAGTTTTCTCTTAGACAAATATATATAGGTAATTGTAAAGTGAAAATTCGAATATATTAAATTTCTAACATTAACATTATCTAATATTAATAAAATAATTGAGATATATTTGCGATAAAAGAGTTCTTAAAACTATATTTAATTTTAAATTTTATAACATCACCGCCATAGATTTAGTCTTTACGGACAGTTGGCTTTATGTTGGAGTTAACACCGGCTTTTAATTAGAATTTAGAAGAGCCCAGTCGTGGCGCAGCGGCACGAAGTGTAACTGTAAAATCGACTGGTTGTGGGTTCGATCCCCACTCTAAGAGATGAAATATTTACTTTAATTTATATTTCCATTTGTTCGCTCTGGTGTCGAGGCTAAGCGCTGCGTTGAGTTCTGCCACTCAACACGCAATGCCTTCAGAATTCGGCAGAAAGTGGGGAACGGAGTGTCTCAACACTAAGTTCCCTCTGCCTACCCTGCTGTGTGCGAGATACAGCGTGAAGCTGTTTTTTTTAATTAGAATATCACAATTATGTTGTAGTCAAAAGGTTATGACTATAATATCCATTTCCATAAATTATGAGCGATGCAGAAGAAAATATTCTCCCATGGCACACTTGATGCAGCTATGTAGGTTGTGTTGAATGTGAAACTGTCACAGCATAGTTTATGTTGGAACATGTTTTGTAAAATCAAATAAAACGTAGTTTCTCTAAGAATGTCTTGAAATAAATCAATATTTAAATGCTGTTTGTTACCAAATAAAAAATAAATCAGCTTCACGCTGTATCCCGCACACAGCACGGTAGGCAGAGGGAACCTTGTGTTAAGACACTCCGTTCCCCACTTTCTGCCGAATTCTGGAGGCATTGCATGTTGAGTGGCAGAACTCAACGCCGCGCTTAACCTCGACACCAGAGCGAAGAAATGGAAATATAAATTTAAGTATATATTTCATCTCCTCGAATGGGGATCGAACCCACAACCAGTCGGTTTTACAGTCACACCTCGTGCCGCTGCGCCACGACTGGCCTCACCACTAACTGTTTGTTACCAATTCTAAGTTATTGCTTTTAATAATTGCATTTGTAATTTAACCAAGATTATATCTATCTTACCTTATCTTATGGGTGTTTTACAGTGATGTGATTATTGGGTAACAATTTTATGGTAGGCCTGAGGACAGTCGTGGCGCAGGGGCGTAAAGTGTGACAGACTGGTTGTGTGTTCGCTCCGCACTCGAGGAGATGAAATATTTATTTAAATTTAAATTTCCATTTCTTCGCTCTGGTGTTGAGACAAAGCGCGGCGTTGAGTTCTGCCACTCAACACGCAATGCCTCCAGAATCCGGCAGAAAGTGGGGAACGGAGTGTCTCAACATTAGGTTCCCTCTGCCTACCCTGCTGTGTGCGGGATACCGCGTGAAGCTGATTTATTTGATTTTGTTTTATTTAATTTTATGGTAAAGTTACGGGTTAAATAAATGAACTAATCCGACGCCGTGATCTGGTTTACTAGATTTGTCGTAACATTTCGTGGAGCGCGACGAACGATTTCCATATTAATTGCTATATTAAATCTTAATTTATGTAATGCAGGATACCGCGTGTAACAAAACTTACTTCCACTTCCCTGAACGTCTCTGTTTAAACTTTATTTTTGCCACGGCCTTGATGTCTATGTCTACAAATTTAATCTTTAGTACTTACGTCTCATTGTTTAATTTTACAAGCAAGTCAAGAATTTTATCGTCTTATCACGTTTTTAATCTACTTTTAATTTTTTTGCTATTTATGCTTATTAAAGTCAGTCGTCAAGCGCCAGTATGTGAGTCGGTTGGCGTTTGAATTTTAATTTGAATTACATTTTTTATTTTTATTACTGGCATTAATTATGTTGCGAGGCTAGTTGTATTAGAGGCTTGAGCACAAGTGTGTGACTGTAACGTGACAGTTGTAGGTTCGTTTCCCACTGGGGGAATGAATTATTATTTTTAATATTTTCGTTTATTTGCTCTGGTACAAAGGGAAAAAGCGCAGCTCCTCCGCTCAAAACACGTAGTGTCTTAACACTAGATTCCCTCAGCCTACCCTGGTATATATAGGATAATTGTATTGTGTATGAGCCAATTATTTTATGCAGCTTAAAAGTTATATAGCGAATGCGTGAAGGCGTCGCAAATCCTTTTAAAGTGATCATATAGCTATAAGCGGTAATACATACCTAATATAATAGCTGTCAATTCACACTTATTGCAACTTGTTTGACAATATTTTAACATCAAAATTAATACATTCCTTTAATATATTTCACTCTGTATCCCCCATACAGCAGGGTAGGCAGAGGGAACTTAGTGTTAAGACACTCTATTTCCCATTTTCTGCCGAATTCCGGACGCGCGCGTATTTAGTGGCAGAACTCAACGCCGCGCTTTGCCTCGGCACCAGAGCGAAGAAATGGAAATATATAAGTAAGTATTTCATCTCCTCGAGTGAAGATCGAATCCACAACCAATCGGTTTTACAGTCACACTTTGTGCCACTGCGCCACGGCTGGTTTCAAATTTAATTTAATTTTATTTTTTTAAATATATTTATTGGGTTACATTGTTTTCATCCATTTATGGGTCACAACAAATCATTAAAGTCACCGCCACACGCAACACCGCCTTTCCGTCGCGTCGGTCAAAAGTTCAATAGTCTGGTCCCTTTTCCGGTACACGGGCGCGCGCTCTCTGTGACGGGAGCGATGATAGGTGCAACTTTGTATGCAATTTAAAACTTCTTGCTAAATAAATAAAATAAATCAGCTTCACGCTGTATCCCGCACACAATCGGTTAAGTTGTATCTGAGATTAGAGTGCACAAACGCACAGACGTTTATCATTACGTTGTTAAATGCCACCAATAAAAAAAATCTTTATATATATATTTTCCATGCACAGTATTGATTAACGAAATCTCGATATAGCTTATATTTCTTGTTTAATATTGGCAAAAGTACAGAAAGGCGACTATCACGAATCAAACAAATAACAAAACATTGAGTTCTGCCACTCAACACGCAATGCCTCCAGAATACGGCAGAAAGTGGGGAACGGAGTGTCTTAACACTGGGTTCCCTCTGCCTACCCTGCTGTGTGCATTTATATCACATTTATATCACCTTTAATTTAACTTTACGTGTCTGAAATACATTTGAATAATAATAGTATAGTCATATTTATTTAAATTATTTCAAACAAATAGACGCTTACCTATATACATACTTTATTGCCGTCGTAATATAATAAGACGCATCAACATCGCCATATAAGTGGTGCAGCGGACGTCCGTTTGTGGGTTGCGATAACTATAAACTGATTCATCACTGTGCATGATCTTCATATTGATGTATCCGGTTTTTCATTTCATTCATAAAACTTACATAAAATTCAAGACTTCCTGGTTGTTTTTGTAAAAATTAGAATCAAAAACTTCAATGACCTGGAAATTAAAAATATTGCTAGGAATGTCAGGACTAAGAAAACATTTAACTTTAGTCCTTATCCATCTTTTGTCAAAATCAAATCAAATCAGCTTCACGCTGTATCCCGCACACAGCAGGGTAGGCAGAGGGAATCTAGTATTCACTTGTTTCCCTACTTTGTGCCGAATTCTGAAGGCATTGCGGGCTGAGTGGTGGAACTCAACGTCGCATTTTTTTTGTCATATGAGTGAAGAAATGAAATTATAAATTTAAATAAATATTTCATTTCCCCGAATGGGAATCGAACCCACAACCAATCATGTTTACAGTCACACTTTGTGCCCTTGCGCCACGACTGACTTTATCCTATTTGTTCTATGATAACTCAAATAAGATTTATTTATCCCGACTACTGTTATTTTTATTAATATCTAAGAAAAAGATGACGTTTACTTTTCTGTATAGAAAGACTTCCTTACTTTAAAAAAAGTATTAAATATCTCGACGATTTACAATTGTAACTGTAAAACACAGATTATCTATTTATGTTTATTACAATTTTATTATAAAGCAACAAATAAAATATGTAATAACGATAATAGTAAATTAGACGCTCGCAATAGTATCTAACAGTTAAGATAAGTTGGGTCTGTAATTATTCTCATTTCACTTGTACTATTAAATTAAGTCTTATGTATTTTATTACATTTGTTTAATGTAAAAAGGCTTAATTGAATTTAATTTTAATTTACGGAGTAGGCACAGTGACTACACTTTGCGCCGAATTGAGAGGCATTGAGTGTTCAGTGGCGGAACTCAACGTCGCGCTTTGCCTCGACTCAAGACCGAAGTAATGAAAACATTAAATGGTATATTACCTCGAGCGGGAATCGAACCCGCAACCTCTTCACACGCTTGCGCCCCTGCGCCACGACTGGCATCAGTTGAAGTTACTCAAGATAATTTGAGGGTCAATAGAGATGGGGCACTTTCCATCGTGACTTATGGTCGCTCAGGCAAGTATTGTTAGGCGATGTAATTTCCTTAAGAGGCAATTACTCACAGCTTCCTAGTAATTACACGTAACACCCAGGTGAAGTTTATATGTAAGATTGCAGGGCACTGAGTTACATAGTAAGAAACAGTGTTTAATGTATTTAAAATCCTTTTCTTAACACTTTCGATAAGTTTCGATCTAGTTTTAAATGAAATATGAAGTCTATATATATATATAGTTCATCAGTTGAGGCCAGCCGTGGCGCAGGGGCACAAAGTGAGACTGTAAAACCGACTGGTTGTGGGTTCGATCCCCACTCGAGCAGATGAAATATTTATAATACTTAAATTTATATTTCCATTTTTCGCTCTGGTGTCGAGAACAAGCGCGGCTTTGAGTTCTGCCACTCAACACGCAATGCCTCCACAATTCGACAGAAACTGGGGAACGGAGCGTCTTAACACTAGGTTCCCTCTGCCTACCCTGCTGTGTGCGGGATACAACGTGAAGCTGATTTTATTTATATACGGATGATAAATAACGTTCACTCGTGCTAACGTCAAATTCCATTATGCAACAGATAATAACAGTGCACGCGTAATTGGAGTCTATTATCTTAAGTCCCATTCATCATAGGTGTGTGGTTAAAAATGTATGTATATATATTATAAAGCTTAATTTGGGACTAATAAATTAAAACGATCGCCTCACAATGTTATATAATTAAATGTTACGAATAGACTACTCTATATTAATTATGGTGTAAAATGGATGGAGTTATTTTTTAATTCCATTGCTTGTAACTTTTTAATAGATTTTTTTTGTTAATTATCAATTAACAGTAACAATTGATTTTTTTACTAATTATCAATTTAGCTTCACGCTTTATCCCGCACACAGCAGGGTAGGCAGAGAACCTAGTGTTAAGACACTGCGTTCCACACTTTCTGTAAATTTAAGTAAATATTTCATCTCCTCGAGTGGGGATCGAACCCACAACCAATAGGTTTTACAGTCACACTTTGTGCCACTGCACCACGACTGGCCTCAACTGGCCGGTTTTTTTTTTACGAATTATCATTTAACAGTAACAAATATTTCCTACTATTTTTCTATTCACGTATTCTATATCAAAGATTGTTTGCGGCTTTGAAATTTGATGAATGTGTATCAGATTGTCACTACGCGCTAGGAATAGTACCACATTATATCCTATACGGAAATAACATTTTGAATAACGATATGTTATTTTATTTAATTTATAATATTTTATTTTTATCTTCGTAAG
This sequence comes from Heliconius erato x Heliconius himera, assembly GCA_013421005.1. Classification (NCBI taxonomy): domain Eukaryota; kingdom Metazoa; phylum Arthropoda; class Insecta; order Lepidoptera; family Nymphalidae; genus Heliconius; species Heliconius erato x Heliconius himera. The sequence goes on along the minus strand of JAATLQ010036366.1, from coordinate 161,366 downwards.
ATTATGTTTCAATAATTAATTATTATTTTTATATGATATTTATTTGAAAAATTATATACTTTTATTTTTATTAGACAGTCTTAATGGGGAAAACGACAAGATTTATTGTACATGTCGCGTTTTAAATATTAGATACACAGTTAAACTAAAAAATTAAAAATCTTAAACATTAATTTTTAATGGTTGCTTCTTAATATGTGATTGTTTGACCTTATTTATATGTATATTAACTGTAATTTCATTTTGTTGGTCTCACGTTTGCTGATTAGCATTTTTTAGAATTTAATGAAGTTTTTTTGGCTACCTGCGTTTTAAAGATACTTACATTTATTCAGTTTTAAAGATTGCAACGACTGCTAATTTCAATTAAAATTTACCAAATTATAGCACTGTTTTATTTTCTGTTATCGCTTAAATTCTAATTTAATTCCCTCCAAAATTTCTAGAAAATTAAATGCTGAACTTCAAATAATAGCTTAGGTTATATAATAAAAAATACATTTGAATTCATTATTATTAATTGAGGCCAGTCGGGCAGAAGCACAAAGAGTGTAAAAGTGACAAGTTGTGGGTTTTATTCCCACTCGAGCAAATAAAATAATTAATATTTTCATTTTATATCTAGCTCTGATATCGGAGCAAACCGCAGTGTTGAGTTCCGCCATTCAACACGCAATGCATCTGAAATACGGCGAGAAATAAGGAACGGAGTGTCTTAACACTAGGTTTCCTCTGCCTTCCCTGCTGTGTGCGGGATATGGCACTAAAAACATTAACAATTATGATAGACATCATCAGACAGTAAATACATTTTCATATTTAAAGTAAAAAGCTATCTTTCACACCGCAGTTGCTGTTTGTTGACAAACAAGTTTATTGAAGTGATGTGAAAACATGGCCGGCTCCAACTTCTAACGACTTCGACCGGTTAATCTTTCCAAAGTGTGAAACGTCTAATTGATATTATTGCTTTGGATATTCATTGTTGTATTTGGTTAAGCGGCGGTTCTTGTCTGTATTCATTTTTTTTTAAATGGCGAACAATTTTTTGTATTTTGATTTGTTATATGATTCTTTTTTATATTATCCCATTTCTTATTTTAAATCAGCTTCACGCTGTATCCCGCACAATGCAGGGTAGGAAGAGGGACCCTAGTGTTAAGACACTCCGTTTACCACTTTCTGCTGAATTCTGGAGGCATTGCGTGTTGAATGGCAGAACTCAACGCCGCACTTGTCCTCGACACCAAAGCGAAGAAATGGAAGTATAAATTAAGGTAAACATTTCATCTCCTCGAGTGGGGATCGAACCCACCCACAACGAGTCGGTTTTACAGTCACACTTTGTGCCACTGCGCCACGACTGGTCTCTTATTTAGTTAGGATAGGAGATGTAATTTATAAACGCATTAGTCTACTTCTATTTCTCATTAAACAGCTTTAGTGGTAAAATCCATCAATAATCAGTAAGTTGTCTTTAACTTACACTTGTTGAAAATATATTTGATTTATCACAATCGAATAGGTAAAGTTTATCTCTAGCTTCTTAAAAGTTTAAAGTTTTATTATATGTTGTTTAATATTTTTATATCAAAGCGAAGCGAAGAAATAAAAATATATATGTAAATGAATACTTCATATCCTCGAGTGGGAATCGAACCCACAATTAGACTATTTTACAGTCACACTTTGTGCCCCTGCGCCACGACTGGTGATTCAAAATATATTAAAAATTAAAAAAAATAAACGACGTTATATAAAATTTTCCTCTATATTTTAATCTATGAAATTGATCTAAATGTTTCGAATTGTATGAGTAAATACGGATAATGTTAAATAAGTGTTATTATGAGGCCGTTACGGGTGTACTCGATCACGGGCTTGTTAGCTTATCTAGACTGGATCAGTGCCGGGTTAAGTGAAAAATAATGGTTTTACAAGCCTGGACTCGGTGATTCTAAGTCGGTGATAAAGTTTTAAATTATGTCTTAGGATTATTTGCAATTCGGACGATCACTGAAATTATATTATGGCTGATATGAGCGCTTATTTTAGATTCGGTAAACTTCTGTATAAACTTCAATTATACAGGGTGATTGATAAACTGATAACGGTAATACAGGAGATGAATTTAAATTTTTTACCCTGGAATTTTATCGTTTCCGAGATATTGGCTATTCAAGAAAATATCTTTATAACAAATGTACGCAATAAAATGCTCGAAAAATATTTTTTGCATGTTTGTCCGCCGACGTTTGGTATTTTTATTATCTCTGATCTGTGCCTTATTTAATTATGTAACATGTAGCCGCCTAAATATTGTATTTTTTTTATTGGGTGATAACGTTTGAAAACGTAAAATTTTTAAAAAATGATGGTCCTTTCCTTGTAAAATCATCCTTACTTTGGCATTGTTCGATGAGCACCAAGTAAATCTTATCCTATTATTTTTAAAATATAACATAATTTATTTTCAAATTAATGAAATTCCCTCAAGACTATATTACATAGGTACTACCAGTGTCTATGTGTAGTAATATTTGATATTTATTGCAGCATTAAATTTTATTATATATACTGGTCTCGTTTATAATCTTAATTTCTGGTTCAATTCTATGAGAAGGGGAGAGCCTGTCTCTATCACTTGTATCAGTTTATCTATCTATCTACTAAACACCCTGTATATAATTTTAAAATATTCTATATATGTGATCATTACAAAAAGTAATGATCACATATAGGAGTACATGTAGGTGACAAAGATAGTAAAACTTCATTATCATAAATTCGGCTTGTCAATCAATTTAATTTATAACGAAATGGAAAGAAGTATTTTTTACCACCCGACAAGTAATCACCTAGTTCTGCCAAATCACTATTCAGCACCTACATTACCAGCACCAGTGTGCTGCTGTGATTGAAAAATTGTAAATTAACAATTAACTTTTTATATATATTTAATTTATAAACACAAGTGAGTACTTCATATGCGTAGCGATGTTATATTACGTATCTACGTGATTTAATCGTCGATTTCGTCAGCATTATATTGTAACACATTGAACTATACACTGCATAAAAGGCGGTGTAGCTTGCTCCAAAGATCATTATTTTTAGGGTTCCGCACATCAGAAGGTGAAAACGGAACCCTTATAGAATCACTTTGTCGTCCATCTGTCAAGAACAGTTATCGCGAGATCGCGTGGAGGTATTAAGCTGAAATTAATATCATGTATTTAGATCTGCGGTTCCTTTGAGTACAGAAAAAAATCAACCCAATCAAAAGATACGAGCATTTATGCATCGTTTTTACTGCATTTTGCATTAAATTAGCCATGTAATCAAAACTTGCAGGGTTTTTTATGTGTGGTATGTGGTTTATTTTATATAAAATTAATGTAAACGCTTGAAAACTTAAGTTTGTCAACTTTTATAAATTGCACTATAATTCTGAAATGGGTACGGAACCCTCGATTTGCGAATCCTACTAACACTTGACCATATTTTTAAAATTACCATACACACCACAATTTCGCGAAATACTAATTGTTATATAACACATTAAAACAAAGCATATAATTGTATTCAAAAATATTATAATGAATTTAATGTTTATAATTAAATACTGTTCACGATCTCACGGGAAAGTCGCACTGTTGTTATAAGAATATTATGAATTAGTAAAGTTTATACTTAATAACTAGTTGACTTCTCGCTTATTCTTCTCAATAGAATTACCTTCCGCTTCGGCGGTAGCTTTCCAATGGGCTTATAATGCTTGCGTAGGATTAATTTGATAAAAAAAAATGTTTATTTGTTTAGCAAATACAATGTTTTCTCTTTAAATTGTCGAATAATAGTTTATAGAATGTGTAACTTTACGTTCTCTCTTCTTTATTTTTCCTTAAATCGCAAATTATTTACTGTTCTTAAATCATGATGAAAACATGCTTTAGAAAAAAATAATTTCGCGGAAGTTTCAATTTTATTATCCATGCAACGTTAAGGTGTGTTAAGTTATTAAATACGCTTCATTGTACTATTTCATTTGCATTGGTAGGAACGGCTTACAACGTTACTTTGACTTTTATTGGTGAAATTTTTATATTTGTTTGGTGATTTTAATATAGATTTGGTGTTTCTATAATTAATATTTTTATTATGCAGAGACGTCAACACTGTTTTTTTTCTTCACGCTGTACTCTACACCGAGGGTACCTAGGGTTAAGACACTCCGTTCTCTAGTAAGACACTTTCGATTCCGCCGAATTTTTGAGATATTTGACGGAGCTCAACGACACGCTTTGCTTCGTTACTAGAGCGATAAAATAAAAATATTTAATATTGCAATCCTTCGTGTGGGATTCGAACCTTACGCTTACAATCGTACACTTGAGCCCTTGCTCTCGACGGCCTCACTCATCATCATCTTTGATTTTTCTTAAATTGATAAAGAAAATAATTTCTGTGTATATGAGACCGCTAACAGGTTTCGACCACATATGGTCATTGGTCATATGGCCAGGACCGACGTAACTTCTAAGGTTTTTTCCCGAAACCGGCTGATTGATTACCTCTTCTCTTATCGATGTGTGTCACTGTTGGACTTTCCGTCGAACGGGATTCGAGTTACAATTATGATGATACTTGAAAACTTGTCACTAAACTAGTTTGTTTCTATACCGCTCTTAGTTTTCACATAATAGATAAAAAAAAGGTAATATAGGTATCGAAAATATTGTAAGATAAGTGCAGACAATATAAAAATGTTATAACATCAAGGAGACGTAAATTACAGATGCTATACTATCAAAATAAATTAAGATTAAATTATACTATGTATTTTAACATATTAATTGTATGCATATTCTTATATGTGAATAATCCAGTCTTACTTTATGATAACTATAATAAACCACTGTAATATTATCTATATATATAAAAGGACTTGTGCTGACTGACTGAGGTAAGACGCACGTAGAGCCGTAACCGCTGATGGTAGAAACGTAAAATTTGGGCAGATGTTTATTTTCATATTCTGGACATCCACTAAGAAGGGAATTTGAAAAATTTTAACCCTAAAGGGATGAAATAGGGGTTGAAAGTTTGTATGGAAAAAAAAAATAATCTGTACCGATTGTTATAAAATTTGAAATTCAGACTCTTAAAAATATTTCATTGAACACGTGTTTCACGGTTTTTAAGAATTCACCCCCTAAGGGTTCAAATAAGGGGTTGAAGGTTTATATGGAAAAATCTTTAAATTGTCACCGATTTTTATAAAAAATTAAATTCAGACTGTTAAAAATATTTTATTGAACACGTGTTTCGTGGTTTTTAGAATTCACTCCTAATAAGCGGGCGAAGCCGCGCGCGCCCTCTAGTATATTATAATTATTAAATGTATACTGGTTTGTATTGCTTACTAACTCACAATAACACGCCACTTGTGCCACTGCGCCACGATTGGCTTAACATCATCTAGAATCACATTTAATACATTTTATAGTGAATTACTATTGTTGTTTCATCCAATACATATTTTATGGCGTGACGAAGAAAGCAGAGAAATGTTTGCTTTCTCCGAAGATGAAAATTCCATCGTTACTATAATTATGTTTTCATAGCGAGATACAGTGCGATCGGGGACGCCGTTGACAGATATATAAAATAAATTAAATTAAACTAGCTTCACGCTGTATCCCGCACACAGCAGGGTAGGCAGAGGGAACCTAGTGTTAAGACACTCCGTTCCCCACTTTCTGCCGGACTCTGGAGGCATTGCGTGTTGAGTGGCAGAACCCAACGCCGCGCTTAACCTCGACACCAGAGCGAAGAAATGGAAATATAAATTTAAGTAAATATTTCATCTTCTCGAGTGGGGATCGAACCCACAACCAGTCGGTTTTGCAGTCACACCTCGTGCCGCTGCGCCACGACCGGCCTCTAGGCCGACAGATATATGTATAGTGCTATTAATTTAACCATGTCGTTGTAACTAACAGCCTTCTGGTTAGTTGCCCAGTATAAATAGTTAAACTGGCTTGGTTAAATCAATTCCTAGTCATTAATGTAAATTAAACTGATCTGTAACTTGTGGTGACTCGAAAATATAACTTACACTTTCAGGTTATTGATTGCTTTATTATATTTGTAGAGATTTTCCTGTTTATAAGATACCTACTAGCTAAATTTTACTAAAAGTTAATATAGTCAAATTTACTTAAGAAATTTTCTTTAAATTGTGATATAATATTTCAATTTGTTATTATGTTTATTATTTATTTAATGTTGTTTTTAAAATATTTATTTTTAATATAACATTAAATTATATATTTAAAAAAATATTTTTATATGACATAAAAATTTTTTTACAATACAATAGATGACATTGTTTAGATAACGCATCATAAATTTTCTATGTACTATTAGAATTTATATAGAAATACAATACCATAAGGAATTGGAACCTGAGTCGAATATAAAATTAATATATTTTGTAGTTAACACAGCATACAACCACTTTACTCCACCTAATCTATCACTAACGTCCAAAATGATTTATTACGACGAAAGTGAATCAGCTTCGAAATAATTTTCGCCAAGGTATTGTTCACAGCATGGGACCCGCGATATGACACGCCTCATTTTCACCTGTCGCGTTACACGATTAACGACTTATTCACCATCTGAATAGAGACTATTTTCCTATTAAACGTTGATTGTATAAAATCGAAACTGAAATGGTAATCCTGATCTAGATTTTACTTTCGAATTTCAATGGGTTGTCGTTGAAAGGGCCTAATCGATGTATCGGTGTATTGTCACATCTATAATTCAATACGATTCGTGTTCAATGCTATGCTGAATAATAGACTGTTCGTTTAATATAATTAATGCCAGTTCTGTGTTAGCATTGGATTTCAACGTGAACCTTTACGTGTAAATATGAATTAAAAAAATAAATAAATCAGCTTCACGCTGTATCTCGCACACAGCAGGGTAGGCAGAGGGAACCTAGTGTTAAGACATTCCGTTTCCCACTTTCTGCCGAATTTTGGAGGCATTGCGTGTTGAGTGGCAGAACTCCGCGCTTAACCTGGACACTAGAGCGAAGAAATGAAAATATAAATGTAAATAAATATTTCTCACTTCCTCGAGTGGGGATAGAACCCATAACCAGTCGATTTTTCAGTCACAATTTGTGCTTCTGCGCCACAAAAAATGTTATCATTTGGGACTAATATTTGGGAAAGGCATAAATTATGGGTCATGAGATTCTATCTATCTGAAATGTCGTCTAAATACCTAAATTTTTGTCATATTTTTATTAATAGTACTAGTTTTATTAATACTTAGTTATGTCCTAGAGTGTCATATACACAAAAATATATACAAATTTACTTTGAAACGGTATACACAGTAAAAATATAGTGATAAACAGTTTATTTTCATAATATCCTAAAAATATGTTAATTATTCGAAAAATCTCCTTGCCATACGTAGATAAACTTAACAGTATGTATGTATGTATGTTCGTACGATACGTGCTCAAATTATTATCTAATAGCTCGAAAGTGAAAGCATTATTAATATATTTAGACAAATGAATGGCATAAGACAATTGCTAAAGTTAATAAAGTCATAATATATTCTTATTTATAGTTCAGTTGCGTTCAGTTCCGTTATTTGAAACACGCAATGCCTTGAAATTTCGGCGAAAAGTGGGATATACTGTCTTAATATTAGATTTCTTCTGCCCAATTTGCTGTATGCGGGATAGAGCGTGAAAGTGAAAAAAAAAATAGATCAAACTTCAAAAGATCGTGTCGTGTATTGATTGCTACAATCAAAAAATCAAATCAGCTTCATGCTGTATCCCGCACTCATCAGGGTAGGCAGAGGGAACCTAGTGTTAAGACACTCCGTTCCCCACTTTCTGTCGAATTCTGGAAGCATTGCGTGTTGAGTGGCAGAACTCAACGCCGCGCTTAACCTCGGCACCAGAGCGAAGAAATGGAAATATAAATTTAAGTAAATATTTCATCTCCTCGAGTGGGGATCGAACCCACAACCAGTCGGTTTTACAGTCACACCTCGTGCCGCTGCGCCACGACTGGCCTGTATTGATTGCTATGTACGATAAACTGCCACGTACGTTACATCGTAGGCGTTCATTTCGTTTACTGTATGTACGAAAGTGAAATTAGCAACGTTAAATTCGGCCAACCGCACCTTACTCGCTAATTACTCTTTTTTTTTTTAAAGGAAGTCAAAGTGGTCTAGAGATAGAATCGAGTTTATCTTCAAGTATTACGTTTTTACACTGTATATAGTGTATAAATTATGTTTCTTAAATTATATTAAATCACGTCTATTGTGTGACTTATCTATATTATTTTAATATTTAGATACATTTTTCATACAAAGATGCATTCTGATGTTTTTTATTAACAAAGTTAAGTTTTGTACAACCCATTCCCTTAGTTTTTTTCAGCTGCACGCTGAATCCCGCAGGTGGCAGGATAAGCAGAGGGAGCCTAGGGTTAAGACGCTCCCCTCCTCACTATCCGCACAAAATGTGACTGTAAAACCGAATGGTTCAATTCCCATTCGAGGAGATGAAATATTTACTCTAATTTATATTTCAATTTCTTCTCTCTGGTGTCGAGGCAAAGCGCGGCTTTGAGTTGTGCCACTCACTACGCAATGCAGAATTCAGCAGAAAGTGCCTTCACACTAGGTTCGTGGGATACAGCGTGACGCTGATTTATTTAGAATTTTTAATTTCCTCAAATGGGAATCGAACGCACTACCTGTCGCTTTTACAGTCACACGCTAGTATCTAAGCGCAACGACTGGTCTCAAATTATTTTATTTTATTTTATTTCACTTTTATATTGTTGACAATGTTTTAAAACTCTATATTAAAGCATTAAAAGCATTTAAATGATTGTCACGTATTTTCGCATAGCGTCATGTAGGTACACGATCTGTCATATCCGGTTATTTGCCATGTCTCGAGCTATCGTGAGATGTATCTTCAGAACTTATGATTCTTAGTAAATATATATAATATATTAATATATAAGCCATGTAGGTTGTCAAATAGTAACTACGGTTAAAATTACCTTATATATTTTTTTTTACTGGAGGGCAAAATGTTTAATGTAAGACAGACTCGTCTTTAATAAAAAGAATGGCGCAGGGGCACAAGTGTGTGACTGAAACGACTGGTTGTGAGTTCGATCCCCACTCGAATAAATAAAATATTTATTTAAATTTATGTTTTCATTAGATAATTAAATATTTAATATTTTTATTTCGTCTCTTTGGTAACAAGGCTAAGCGCGACGTTGATTTCGCCACTCAACACGGAATGCCTCCAGAAATAGCGGAACGTGGGAAACTGAAATGTTTTACAGTGAACGGAGTATATTAACATTAGATTTCCAGGTTACCTCTGCCAAAGCTGTGCTACCCTGTTATGTGAGGGAAACAGCGTGAAGTTAAAAAAAAACCAATGTAAAAAATATTAAGTTTATATAAGTAAAAGGTTTATAGGTCTAAGTTACACGAGTTGCTACCAATCACGTATTTATGTATGAAACTATGGCCAATTTTAGACATATTTACTAGATAAATACTCGTATAATTGAATACGCGAAATCGTGATTATAAAATTATTTTAAAGATCGAGATGGTTCTATACTTATAGGTTGATGTGATTATGTATAGTACGGTACACACTTTCATTAAACTGGCAAAAAGTGAACAATATACATTCTTTTGACCCGGAATCCTCCACTTTCTATCAACATAGATAAGAATTAAGGCAATCCAAACAGAGAGTACAATCGAATAGAATTATTGAGATTGGCGTAAGTGGGACGAGAAGCGGGGTATTCGGATAGCAATTTAAAATTCAATGGTGCCTATAGACGATTGAACAATGATCTAATTTTTATTAAAAACTTATCGAAGGCTGTTAATTTTTTTAGCTTCACGTTGTATACAGACATTAGCCAGAGGAAACCTAGTGTTAAGACACTCCGTTCCCCACCTACCGTCGTATTTTCGAGGCATTGCGTGTTGAATGGCGAAACAAAATGCCTATATTTGTCCTTGGTACCAGAGCGAAGAAATTAAAATATTAATAAACAATAATTCAATTCCCCGAGTGGGAATCGAACCAGCAACCGTCTTGTACAGTCCCACGTTTGTGCACCACGACAGTCACGACGAATAGGAACTTATTAACTGTAATTTACTTTATCTTTATTTCTATTAATGTCAAAGTGTATTGTATACCTGTATTGGAAACTTTATAGAAATAAACTAGGTTCTCACAAAATGTAAAAACAGTGTATGGGATGACACAGTTCTTATATATTCGTGTGAACGTTTATGAGAATGGTTCAATGGCTTACAGTTACTATTACCATATAAACCAGTCACGTGCCATTTAGTAAAGCTGATATTTCCATGAAAAATGCATTATTGTTTTGATTTATATGTATATGAATAAGGTTTATAAAATGAATACAGATTCATAAGCTAACTAACTATATATAAGCATTTTATTGATAATTTATTTTCTTAAAAAATCACGTACGTATAGACGTTTCGGTCGTCGATTATTAAAAAGTGCAATTGAAACATAAAAGTTAAGTAAAATCTACTTATATAGAACAATTTATTTAGTCCAGTTGTGGCGAAAGGGCACAAGTGTGTGACTGTGAACGTGACTGGTTGTAGGTTCTATCGCCACTCGGGGATATGAAATGTTAGTTTAAATTTATATCTTCATTTCTTCTTTCTCGTGTCTAGGCAAAGCGCGGTGTTGAGTTTCACCGCTCAAAACGCACATCCTCCAGAATTTGCCGGAAAATGAGCAACGGAGTGTCTTAACACTAGGTTTCCTGTGCCTACTATACTGTGTGCGGGATACAGCGTGAAGCCGATCTATTTACATGAAACCACATTCTTAACCTACCTAAAAAAGAATTTGAAAGCCAATCAATACATTTACAACGCCTGATTCGAACGTTTTGTTCTAAACAACGTTGCGCTAAGTAAGGTGCTAGCCTACATTTCTTATCTGCTCTCGGGCGTGTTGCAATGTTTGTTGACACGAAATACCTTACTATCGACGTCTGCGCCCTCGTCGCAGTGGAAAATATAAAGTCTTGCTATTAGCAATCCTTTTGAAAATAATAAAAATCTTTTAGAAATAAATAAATAAATAATGAGGCTAGACGTAGCTCAGCAGCGCGAAGTGTGATTGTAAAACTGGTTGTGGGTTCGATCCCCACTAGAGGAGATGAAATATTTACTTAAATTTATATTTCCATTTCTTCGCTCTGGTGTCGAGGCTAAGCGCGGCGTTGAGTTCTGCCACTCAACACGCAATACCTCCAGAATTCGGCAGAAAGTGGGGAACGGAGTTTCTTAACACTAGGTTCCCTCAGCCTACCCTGCTGTGTGCGGGATACAGCGTGAAGTTGATTATTTAAAAATAAATAATCTCATAATGTTTTATTAGAATTCACTAAATTAATATTAAACATTTTCAAATAAGTTTTATTTGGGACTATATATTTAATATGTATATTATTGTTAATGATGTTTGGTTAAATGGAACAACCTTTGTACTATTAAAACTTATACTTTACTTCCTAACTCGTAGTGAGATATTAAAATATCAATAACCTTCACTTCGCCGATGTTACACAGTTCAAGTCAAAGGTTGGCTTTTTCACGTTGCGTTGTAGTGAGCTTATTTGTAAAGGCTAATGTAATTATTCTATCATGGAGTATTTGTTTTATATATATTTATTTATTGACCCCCTTCCTAGCTTTTGTAAGACAAACCGCGGTGTTGAGTTTCGCAAGTTCTTACGCAATGTTTCAATTTCTGAGGAAAATTGAAAAACGTGTTACGCTGATACTTGGTTTTCTTAATGCTTCCCTTTTTTAATAAAAAAATGACTTGTATGAAAATTCATAAGTAAATTTTAATATTATAAGCTACTATTAAATACTTTTTCTTAGCTTCACGCTTTATCCCGCTGATAAGCAGGGAGAATTTAGTGTTAAGACACTCCGTTCTCCATTTTCCGCCGAATTTTACCAGAGCGAAGAAATGAAAATATTAATAAATAATAATTCATTTCCCCGAGTGGGTATTGAACCCACAACCTATCGCGTTTACAGGCGCACGCTCGTCTACTATTCTATTACCCCATTATACTATTACATACTAATATTAGAATAAGTAAGATCAAAGTACTAAAGGCTGTTAGAGATGAATTCAAAGGTTACATTATGTGTTTACATTTCAATATAATAAAATATAGTAGAAAGTGCACTATCAATCTCTAGTAATCCAATATTTCGTATTGCTTATACTGTAGGAAATAGATTTACTAAGTTATTCTATTCTTGTTTCCATTTCGTTGTTCGAAGAAGGGGATTGGAAAGATTTATTTCTTGACAAGTTTTATAGAAGCTTAGCTTTAGCGTGTAAAGTTTTATCTGTATGGACCGTTATAGTTTGATTTTATGTTCGTGTACGATATTATTGTATGTTTAAGTGGAGTAAGTAAATGTGTTATATATTTAAACTAAATAAACGAGTTGTTTTTAATTTCTTAAGTTAACTATGTTAATCCTATTTTTTTTTATTAGCTTCACCCCTGTATTCTGCACACAACAGGGTAGGCAGAGGGAACCTAGTCTTAAGATACTCCGTTCCTCACTTTCCACCGCATTTTTTGAGGCATTGCGTGTGGCAAAAGTCAACGCCTTGGTGACAGACCAAAGAAATAAAAATATTATTAAATTATAATTAATTCCCTTGTGCCGCTACGCCACGACGGCCTTAAAAAAAAATCCAAAATTATATACCTGAATATTTTCACATAAACAAGGCTTCAATCAATAATAATTTAGAATTTAACATAGTTCTAGCGAATTTCCTATATAATACAGCTTATGATGTAAGGCGCCTTGGTGACAGACCAAAGAAATGAAAATATTAATAAATTATAATTCATTCCTTCAAATTGGAATCGAAACCACAACTGTCGCGTTACAGTCGCCCTTGTGCCGCTGAGCCACGACGGCCTCAAAAAAGATCCTATATTATTGACCTGAATATTTTAACATAAACAAGGCTTCAATCAATAATTATTTCGAATTTAACATAGTTCTACCGAATTTCCTATATAATACGGCTTATGATGTAAGGCTTTCTGAACTCGTTTACGATACATCATTAAATTTTATTTTTATGGTGATGTGGCGCCACTGTATTATTTTAATGCACCACATCCTGACTTAATCTTTATTCATTTATTGTTTGTTTATACAAATAAGTAACAAACCGAATGTGTGTTGATAGTTTTTTTATATATACATAGTATTAGATGATGGAGGTTAGATCACCATATTAAAGATTATTTGACTTCCTTGCTTGAATATAATGTTAAAATTACACTACATAATATTTTTGTATTTTTATATACGTTTTTGTATTTTTATGTATATCACATATGAATATATAGTGAAATCGATGCCAGTTACTTCTACTTAAGAAAAAAAGTCGTTTATACATTTTTTTTATTTTAATCAGTAAAATCCAGTCAGTAGGCCAGTCGTGGCGCAGTGGCACAAAGTGTGACTGTAAAACCGACTGGTTGTGGGTTCGATCCCCCACTCGAAGAGATGAAACATTTATTTAAATTAATATTGCCATTTCTTCGCTCTGGTGCGAGGCAAAGTGCGGCTTTAAGTTCTGCCACTCAACACGCAATGCCTCCAGAATTCGGCAAAAAGTGGGGAACGGAGTGTCTTACACTAGGTTCCCTCTGCCTACCCTGCTGTGTGCGGGATACAGCGTAAAGCTGATTTGATTTGTTTTAATAAGTAAAATATAATTATAATTAACTTTATTCCTACTATTTTATGTTTTCTTTATATCTTTTAACATTTTATAGGGAGGTAAGACATAACGTACCTTGCGATATCATCACAAACACATTGTACAATCATTGTCATTTTCTAACTGTGTCACAGTGTCTTCATTGCGAGTCATTAAAATCTTAAAGAAACATAAAATGTAGGTACTTTACGCTTGAAAAATTGCAGATTTTCATTTCACTATGATGTTTACAGACATTTAAAATTTTAAGTGTTATTCCACATTTAGGAAAGAAAAAATATTTATTAAGAAACCGTATAAAAATTTGAACGTAGCGGGATTTGATCCCGCGCCTCTTTGGAAACCGTCCAAGCGCGCTGACCAACTACCACAGTACCACCATCCAACATATCATTCAAAGAGGCGCGGGTTCTAATCCCGCTACGTTTAAATGTTTATACGTTTTCTTAATAAATATATGTATGCTTGTTATATTTACCAATATTATTTTTAGCAAGTGTGCTATGGCAACTTGTTCTTTGGTAGGCAACCAAGTTTGTAACTAAATATATAAAAGTTGGTAGTCATTTCTTTTGAGATCTCCAGCTCGATCGACGGCCGCAAGCCCGCTTACTCGGGCCTTTGATGCCGTTGACATCCTCTCAAGCAGCCTCGCAGTGCTTGTCAATTCTTTAGAAGAGACCGCTCCGCTCTTCCCTAATAGGGATTCCCCAATAGGGTTAAGATCATTAACCTCAAGTTCCAAAAAAATTTGCTATTTTGACCTGGAGCAGTGAAGAGCTCTGTAGCCTACTCCTAACAGTATTAGTATATTTTATATTTATAGTAATACTAGCGGACCCGGACGCGGCTTCGCCCGCTTAAGCTTTACGAAAGCTTACAGATATATATAGGAAATTGTTTGTGAAAATATGTAACTAATTTAAATAAAAAAAATATAAGTAAACGTAACTATAGTAAAATATTAATAAAAAAACTAAACAAAACCAGCTACATTATTAATAATTTTATCTCTTCTGTCTTTCTATTTCCCCGAGCTAATATCCAGAATAACTCAACTAATTTTTATTGGACTTTCAGTGATCGATTTTACTGATTTACCCGGGAAAAATCTTTTTACTCGTTTTCCTTGCGCGCGTACATAGATATTATGTACGTACTATATGAAATAACTAAAGTCCTTTCTACATTAAATATGATAAGTTTTGCGAGCAATATCAAATAAAATCCCAGAAAACTAAAACCACAATTTATTAAGTGTATAACAACGGTATAGATAACCATCCAACCAAGATGAAATAACCAATAATTCTCTCCTTAATACTTAAATAATATTACACCGATGCCGCGCAGAGCCGCAACTTACACCAAGAAATTTATGAAAATCTAACTAATCTCCTCCTCGAATAAGCGAAGAACCAAAGAAAAGTATAAATTAATTATAAACAGCAAATAATTATATAAAAATTAACAGTAGTTCAAAAATGTATGAAAATTTACAAAACCGTCAAAGTCATCTGCTCGTTCGCGTCGGTCATACTATGCCGGTCGTATGCTAGGTTATTTCGAATCAGTGACATCTCCTTAATTATTTATTAGAATGTTATACAGTGAACTATAATTTCAATCTAGATGAAATGCTAAAAGTGACTATTATATTAGTTTTCATAAAGGATCAATATCAAATTATAGAAAATACATACAACAAAAACCCGATAAATATAAAGTAAATTAATTAAAATGGTTACTTATTGTTACTGTGTTACTTTGCTCAAGCTTCAGAGATAAATATGGTATGTGTATCGCGGACTTTTTTCCCGACTGCTAAGGAAGGGTTATGTTTTTCGCACGTATCTTGTATGTATGTAATATTCTTTATTACCTCGTATCTCCAGAACCGCTGAACGGATTTACATATTTGAGGTATCGTTAGATTCGTATTAGCAGCCCAAGTGTTCTTAGATAGGTGACGTTAGTAAAAAATAATCATGGCGGCTGTGGTACGCCATTGGACTTAGTGAAAAAAAATATTTTCGTTTCGAATACTACAATATGGGTATCAAATTCAAGAGCTCAATTGCAGAATTTCAAAAAGGTATATCATGATTATCATTACCATATTAAATTCTAACAAAAAAATGAAAAATAAAAAAAATATTTGTAAAAACAAAAACCCCGACTGCATCATAGAAAATAAACAAGCCCAATAGTTTATTAGGATTAACAGTCGGGACCTATAAGTAATTCTTGAATCAATAAAATCTTTACCAGGAACCCCGCATAATTTAATGAGGTCCCGACTGCTAATCCTAATAAACTATTGGGCTTGTTTATTTTCTATGATGCAGTCGGGGTTTTTGTTTTTACAAATATTTTTTTTAAACATTATTTAAAGGACAATATTTTTGTAAAACATTATTTTTATGTATCTCATAAGGTTGAGTCGGTGCACGCCATGTATGCGTTAAGCAAGCCCATTTTGGGTGACGTTTGCTTATAACAACAAATAAACTTTGCAAACCGTTGCTTAGCAACGGTCGGTTGTTATTAACATGGCGGAATAAATTGCCTGTCAAATTGAAAAATATTTTAATATATTAGTATATATCGACAATATTACAAATATGAGAAAAAAAAGTAACCTATGTTCATCCGAAGACCTTCAAGTATCTCTGTATGAGTATTTTATTACAATTGAATTAGCGGTTTGGCCCTGATTGCG